>APFE031414779.1:29880-143678 GCA_000404065.3 Pinus taeda | reverse complement strand
TATATATATCATAGTACAACCATGGGGGATAGGGAAGAACGGAGAGTACCAAACCTCAATGATCTCTTACATGTGTTATTTCATGGGCAAACAGAAATAACTAATTTTTTAAATACAAGGGCAGTAGTGGTAACAATAGAAAATGACACAACTCATGCCAGTCATAAACAATCTTCGTAATAATATGACTAATGGTTTGAATGTTGGTAACAATACTAGTAATAAAGGGAGTAGCAACCATAATCCTGGACCCATCAATACTTTTGCACATACTAACACCAAGGAAACCAATGGAAGTACCATAGACCCTTACATCCTCAATTTTTGGATGGTCAATCAGTCGTAACCCAAGGATCAGTAGAACAATATGGACTCTTTAATGAGTACTTCTAAGAGTATGTAGCAGTAGAAGAAATTAAACGAGAAACCTTATCTTTTTTAGAATACAAAAACATTATATACCAAAATAGACCTAAGTAATAACAAAATCAAGATTTGATGCTCATGGTAGGAAAGATGCCCATCCCCTCCTTTGTTGGGTCATCACAATGCTAAACAAAGGCTTGGGTACAAAATTTGGACACATATTTCCAACTTAATCCCATGCAGGAAGTAAACATTATCCAATTTTCCACTTTATGTTTGGAAGGGGAAGTGCATCAATGGTCGTACCATGGACTAGTCACCTTGGAACACTCTAGCATAACATCTTATATCGACTTCACCGAAAGGTTTATAAGGTGTTTTGATTGAAAGGATCCTTATATGCATTTTAGAGAATTGACACAAATCAAATAGATAAGGACACCAGATAAGTAGTCATTGTAGAATTCGATTGAACAATAGTCATTGTAATAGAACTATCAGAGCAAAGACATATCACGTTATTCACATAAGGTCTAGCTAAACCATTACACAAATGGGTCAAGGCCTTCAAACCTACCACATTACAAGAAGTCATTACCAAGACTCATCCATGATAACAGGACCAAGTGGAATATGGGATGATTTTCTTTGAAGCCTAGATATATTTTTTTCCTTGAATCTACACTAAGAAAAAGGATATGTGGGACCACACCTAGCAAGCCATCTAAAGTCACATGGGAGTCTTGCCCTCAGGAAAGGGATTACACAAATATGGAGAAAAGTAGGCTAAAAAATGATGGGGGAGTACACAAAGAAAAGCAAGTTGCGGTAGCAAATTATCCTAAAATTGAGGGAAGCATTATAAAAGGAGGGAGCAAAAGACATATTGGCCGTATGAATCATCACCAAAAGCATGAAAAAATTATTGATATTGCATTCAACACTACAATTCACTATGTTGTATTTTTTTTTTGGGATAACAAATGTTATGAAAAAGAAAATTATGGCCCATAAGGATGAGAGGTTTTTGATCTCTGAAAACAAAAAGGAAAACATGCCACTTACAAGTGACGTGAAGATATGAGTCAAACAAAGGAAGCATGGGGAAATTACCACAATATTTTTATCTCCACCAAAGGGATCAAATTTATGCCACTTATTATTAGTACATGGAATATTGGTTACACACCAGGAGAAATTAAAAATATACGTCAACAACAATATACAACTATGTTTTCTTCACCTATGATCCAGTAAGAGGGAACACCAACTATTGCATGATGATATTTCCCACCAACCTTATGATCATCAGACTACAAGAGGAAAAACAGGGTGCCGGTGTGCTAAATATGACAATTGTGAGGCACCTATACATGTCATTACTTAAGGGAAAGTAATGTCGGGAAGGGGGACTATAATGTCCCCAATGGATTAATTTCCCATGGGCGGATGAAATATCTTATCCAACCCCATAGGCTATAGTATTGATAAAAGGGACAACCCAAACTATCCAATGTTTGGGGCAACATTGGGCAGATTTTGGGTCGCTTGGTGTAAAAAGCCCAAATTTGAGGGTTGAACATGTGACCCCTCACATTAGATGAATACCATGGAGAAATCTATAAATAAGGAAGAGTTGGAGTCATTTAGGATCATCAATTTGGATTGGATATATCTATTTTCTTGAGCTGAGGCTCTAAGGGTTTAAGATCCATTCTCTTTGATTAGCTTTGATGGAGCACCCTATCTAATCCTTTTTTCTAATTTTATTGGAATTGATCCCACCCTACCTAGACACACAATTTTCCTTATTTTGGAACAAGTCTTTGAAGTAATTCTAGTTGGGTTTGAGGATTGGATATTTTTACTTTATCTAGCACAACATAGCTTTGAAGCAAATTTGTTTTGGTTTGGCAAGGAGGAAGACATTTTCTATGATATCTTTATCTAAATAATATCAATAATAGTATGTTCCACAACATGTCTGAAGTGGATTAACAAGGTTATAAGGTGAACAATGGACACACATTTGAGTTTTTTTTAGTGATCGTAGGGCCGAAACCATAGGGCCATAGCCGCAGGGCTGCAACCATAGGGCCACAACCGCAGGGTCATAACCACAAGGCCATAGTAAAAAACCAGGTCACAGAGCTTGAGAAAAATTATAGGGGCACATTGGTAAATCATTGAAAGATAACATCTCAGTGGCAGTGAAGTTGTTGAAGAAAAAATTAGGCTCTTTTCCATGACACCAAAGAAAACCAACAAAGTTTTTATAATTTGTCCAACCACTAAGACTAGGTCAAGCAACAAAGATTGTATGCCTAGGGTGGACATGGAGGTTTGGGGGAAAGGCATGTTACACAGGGGTATTTAAGGGTTTTTGCTGCCCACCAGTAAGAAGACTCAAACTTCTTTTACAATAAGCTCAAAACATCACATTGAATTAATTAGTATAGTAAAACAAAATTACCTACTTAATGAGAACTGCAACCTCAATATGAGAACTGTAGCCCAATAAACCCCTATTTTTGAGAAAAAAACATGAAAAAACACCCCAAAAAGAAAAAAAGAAAAAGTGTTGAGATTGCATCAACATTATTTTTTTGGGGTTGGCATTCCAATTTTTTTGCAATGGCATTCAAACCCAATTTTTTTGTGTAATAAGCATGCAAAAACACCCTGAAAATGAAAGTGTTTATGTTGCATCAAAACTTGTTTTTTTTTGGGTCAATTCCAAAATTTTCTAACAATGGCATTAAAAACTAAAATTTGTGTGCAATAAACGTGAAAAAACACCAGAAAAATCGAAAAGTGTTGATGTTGCTTCAACATCCTTTTGTTGTTAAAATTCCAACATTTATTAGCAGTGGCATTAAAAATAAAATATCATGCCTCAAAAAATCTTAAAATTCCAAAAGTTTTCAACGATAACATTAAAGATAAAATATCATGACTCTAAAAAACCTACAAATTCCAACAATTTTCAACCATGACATCAAAGATGAATATCATGACTCCGAAAAACCTTAAAATTTTGACATTTTTCAACCATGACGTTGAGGATAAAATATCACAACTACCAAAAACCTTAAAATTTCGAAATTTTTCAGCAATTGAATTATAACCAAATATCATGACTAAAAAAATCGTAAAAAATGAAAATGTAAATCAAAGAGTCATTATACCTAGAGTATTTTTTTTAAACGCTGAAATTATAGGTCTCTAAGAATTTTAGCTTAAGACAAGATGACACATTGCAACGAAAATTTAAAAATCAACCATCAAAATGACACATAATGGGGGCAAACTTGACCCATTGAAATGAAAACTTAAAAATCAACTACAAAGTTGATACACAGTCAAGGCCGACTTGATCCATTGTAACAAAAACTTAAAAATTAACTAATAAATTAACACACAGTGGGGTTCGTTTGCTTGTCAAGCATAAAAAAAACTCCTATAACAAAAATTAAGTAAAGAAATAAAAAAAGATAAATAGCTAAAAATGAAAAAACACAAAAAAAATAAAAAATAAAACAAAGAAATAAACATAAAAATATATTAAAAAAAATGTTTAAAAAGTTAAAAACGACCAAAAAATCAACAATTAAAAAAAAAAACTAAGAACCAACATTTCCATGCCCTTCATGAGGGTTGCTTCCACTAGTTTTGTGCCGCACAGGGGGATGTTGTCCACCACCGACTATTCCAACCTGGCTACATGCGCGTCCATGGCCTGATAAAGTGCTCGTATATCCTCCTTGAATACCTCCACTCGTGTTTTATATTGACCAATAATTCAAAGGATTAGCATTCCACTTCGACTGTAGTAATGTGCTGCTACAAAACCTCCACTAAGCACTCAATTGACTTGTCGAATTATTAGTAATGGGTAGCCATGATCTCGTTCTTTAACTTGTCTTGACGATGAACCACACTTATTGGTTCGAAATGCGTCGACAAATGATTGATAATGTGATTTACACTGAAACCCCTATCATATATTATCAATTTTCTTATGCCATGGGTCTTGGAGAAGTGTAACCCATACAATAATGCCAAATAGTCAGGGTGGTTGTTGGTTGTGATTCCAACACCCAAGCTATGCCGCCCCCTTTTAATAATGTTTTTTTTTTTTTTTTAAATGTTTACGTTTTTTTAATTAATTTACAATAATTTTTAAATTTAATTTTATGTGTTTTCTGATTTTATTTTAAATTTGAATAATATTTTTTATTTATTTATTTTTAGTTTTTTTTTTTTTTTTATTTTTATTATGGGTTTCTGTCCAATACGTTTCGTGTGTTTGTTTATTTTTTATTGTTTTAATTTAATTTTTTAAATTTTAATAATATTTTAACTTTTATATATTTTGTTTTCAATTTTTTGAAATGTATTTTAATTATTATTATTATTATTATTTTTTATTATTATTTTTTTTTAACGAAAAAGGTTATAGTTTGTATTAAAAGAAATCCAAAGCCTACTGGCTGGTTACATATAGGAAGGCCATGAACCGACTGTCCTCAACATATAGAAAAACTGACTTCCTAACGTTAATGTTCTGAATCTTCTTAACTCCGTTAGACAATTCGATTTCCCGAATTTCCCCATGCTTGTGAATACAGACAAACTGCTGAAGCAAAAGACAGTAATAGATGAGAAACAAAATTAAGGGATTGGATCCCAATCTTCAACCCCGTCTCTTATTCGGATGCCTGCAGGAAGGAGGACTGCTTTGTTGGCTTCCGCATCCGCTTCCTTATTATTCTGCCAAAGAATGTGGAAAAAATTCACCTGAAGAAAGGAACCAACTAGCTTCCTTATTCTGGGAACCACTCTTACTAACCGAAAGTCCCTTGGGGACATGTTATCCACTAGAATTCGAATCAAGGATTGGGAGTCACCAAAAATATTGGCTTTCTCAATATCAAGAACCTGTAAATGCTTAAGATCCTGCATCAAAGCCATGGCCTTTGCTTGCATATTGGTACTGTGACCCTGACCCCAGACATACCTGTTCTCAATGCAACCATTCGCATTCCTGATGACACCTCCAGCCCCAACAGTTCCCAGATTGCCTATGGCGGCCCCATAAAAAAACATGGAAGAACTGTCACAATTTTGGAGCCACTTGCGGAAATCACCCTCAGCAAGCCTGATCTGCCAAATTTTCTAGTTTGGAACTCTCTCTCATCCTCAGAAAACTGAAGGCCAAGTTTGCTCCCCCATGCCAATTCTTGAGGATTTAAATTTTTTGTTTCCAACTTCTCAAATTTCTCACCAAGAAATTCCTTGAGTAGGCTGTTGGCTTTTGACGAAACAAGGTTAACCTTTTGCGCCTTCTCTTGAAAAATTTTGTGGTTGCGCTCAATCCATATTTGCCAGAAAATGAATTTTGGGTAAACCGTCTAAGCTGCCTTGAACCAGTTGTTTTTGGGGAGTTTTTCGGGATAGAGGTGAGCCTAATCAGCGAAGTAACCAGCAATCGAATTTGGCAGACGGAAAAAAGATCCCCATGAGGAAAATGCGTCAGCCCATATGCTCTTGGCGAACCTGCATTCCATCAATAAATGAGTGGAATTTTCCTCATTTTCCAGGAAAAGATTACATCTAGAAGGGCCCAGGAAGCCTTTCTTTTTAAGTCTATCCTTATTTAAAATGTTGTTGTGGCACAATAGCCAGCTGAAAAAATCGATTTTTGGCACATTTACCTCTAAAGTCCTTGCCAAGTCGTTGGGCAGCAAGGAACGTGGGGAATTTTTCTGAGCTGTGCATAGCCTTGTGAAACAGTATAAGAACCAGTTAGAGAGCCCCAACCTCTCTTGTCTTGTTTTCTGATGTTCATTGGACTCATTCCTTTCAGCTTAGTCAGCAAGAAAGACCACGCCTAATCTAGAGCATCCAGCATTTGAGGCTTCTGCCAATCTACCCACGAATTATCCTTCCAGCTAGGTATATCCCACAAGGTTTTGATGCCTCTATTTAATGTCTAGCTTTGAAGTTCAGAGAGCTCTTCGACTTCACCCAAAGGTTCTTCGCTCATAATTTTATCAGTCCAAATATTAATAAGCTTGCCATTACCCGGGATCCAATAGGAATGCTTTTGTATCAGTGGTAAGGCATGCATGCAAAGCCTATGAATTTGAGAACCTTTACTGGTGTGGGTGAGGTCATCCAAGCTTCGTAACCTCTAACCCCTGAAATATTTCTTCCATAACATCTTTTGAGCCCAGCCTGGTTTCAGAGCTATTTGTCTCCACAGAATCTTAGCCCCCATAGCAATATTTTGAGTCCTCAGGCCCTTGAAGTTTAGACCTCCTTCTAGCAGAGGTTTGGCAACTTTGTCCCAACTGACAAGGGGGATTTTCCTGTCATTTTGCTTGTCTCCTTTCAAAAGAACCTTCGAATCCAATCCTTCATCTTCTTAAGGATGCTAGAGGGAGCCAACATGGCTGAGAAATGGAAGACGGGCAGGATGGTAAGGACATATTTAATAAGCACTGTCTTCCCAACTAGATTCAACCATGAAAAACCCTAAGACTGAATTTTTTCTCTTGAATTTCTTGACCATTGGGAGCCAATCTTTACTGGAGTGCCTCCTTTGGAAGATAGGAAGGCCCAAATAGATGAAGGAGTTCCAAGAAGTAGAGCCAGCGAAACCCAAACATTTGGAAATTAAGGAGAGCTCGCTGTTGGAGATATTCCAACCATAAAAATGGCATTTCCCTTCATTTAGTTGGCTGCTTAAGGTATCACAGAAATGTTCCAACACTTTTCTGAATCTGGAGGCAGAGTATACAGAGGCAGCACCCAACAAAAGAGAATCATCAGTGAACAATGCGTGATTAATATCCTTGACACCTCGGGCAATCCTAAGGCCCATAATTTCTTGGTCCACCTGGCACTTTTCTAAATAGAAACTTAGAACTGAAGCTTGCAAAAAAAAAAGAAGAGGAGAAAGAGGACAGCCCTGGCACAACCCTCTAGAGGCTTTAAAGAACTCTGTTGCTCTTCCATTCACTAGAGGGGCAATCCAAGGCTCAGAGATGCAAGCCTGGACCCATCTGATAAACTCCTGATCAAACCCAAACTTATGCATCACGTCAAAGAGAAACTTGTGACGAATTTAGTCAAATGCATTAGCGAGGTCCAACTTGATCACCATACCTTTTTCTTTCCGTTGCAAGCTAGAATGAATCGCCTCTTGCACAAGGATTATGTTGTCCATGCTCTGCCTACCCTGAACAAACCCCCCTTGGTTTTTAGGACTAATGAAGGGCAAGAGGACCTTCAGTCTGTTGGAAATCACTTTTGTTATAAGCTTGTAGCTAATGTTGCATGACAAAATCGGTCGAAACCTGTTAAAGGTGTTGGCTTCCTTCTCCTTTGGAATGAGGGCGAGAAAGGCAGAATTCGTGCTTCCTCCAATTTTCTGGCAGCTTTGAGATTTGGATACCATTCTGTGCAAATCCTTCTTCACTATTTGCCAACAGACTTGGATGGATCTGGCAGTGAAGCCATCCGGACCCGGGGCTTTGTCCAGCTCCATTTCATAGAGCACAACCTTTATCTCGTTTCTGGTGACTTTAGCTTCTAGCTGTTGATTCATGTTTGAAGAGATCTTGGGGGGGACAACGTCCAAGAACATAGTGTCTTGTCTCATTACCTCGACTTCACTATATAGATTCTCAAAGTGGGAGAAGGCAGCCCCTTTGATACTTGTAAAGTCCTTGTGGGTAACTCGATCTTCTTTTATTTCAGAAATTGTGTTGAAGGACCTTCTAGCTTGGGCCTGCTTGTGGAAGAAGGAGGTATTCCTGTCTCCCGCTTTCAACCACAGGCTACGAGATTTCTGCCTCCAATATTCTTCCTCTTGCAAACAAACTTTATGGAGTTTTTGCTGCAGATTTCCTTCTATGACTGTTGATTCCTCCGTGAGTTCCTCCTCTTCCATCTGCAGTTGGTGCTTCTCGAGGGAGGCATGGGCCATCCTCCTTTCATCAGTTGGATTTAGAAGAGATTTAGCCTAGCTCTTCAAAGCAACCTTTACTCTTCTTAATTTTTCTTCCCATACAAAGAAAGGAGACCCTTTGATAGGCTGATTCCATCTCTCTTTAACCTTGTCCATGAAGTCTGGATGCCTTATCCATAGAGCACTGAATCGAAAAGGAATGGGCCCAAAATTTCTATGTGCTGAGAGTTCCAGCCTTATGGGCTTGTGATCCAAAATACTGCATGGAAGAATGAGCATCCTAGCTTCTAAACCAAGGAGAAGATAGGAACTTTGTGTAGGAATTTACAGGGTAAGTTCCTCAAACAGAACACCAAAAGGACACCGCTCACAAACAGATCACAGATCAATACACCAGTATTTTGACGTGGTTAAAACCCTCAAAGAGGGAAACAGTCCATGGTCTGAGCCAACGCGGCCACTACAGGCAATTTATTAAAAAGAATGAAAATTTACATAAGCTTCTCTCATGCACGGTTAACCTACAAATGACCCTCCATGCGCTTTAAATAGAATTCATGGACCAATCGGGTGTCAAGCCATAGATCAAGTGTCGGTAATACCGAGGAGAGAATGAACCGTCGGATCACTACATATCGTGACCGTCGGATTGTAAGTTACAAAATGTACAACGGTAAAGAAACACACTTTACCTAACTCTATACCTAACTCTATACTAGACCCAGTTGAACTTAACTATTCCTATGTGTCGGAATATCCTAACATCCCCCCTTAAGAACAAGTTGGGATAGGATTGAAGGATTTACAAATATGACACAATAGGAGAAGGAAGGAGGCACTAGAGCCTATCCCCCCTTAGTGACAACTTCCTGAACTCCAAGTATATATCGAAGTTTAGTGAACTTCGCCTCTGTGAGAGCCTTTGTGAAGATGTCTGCAACCTGATCATCTGTTGAACAATATTGCACTTCAAGAACATGGTCATGAATGAGCTTGCTGATGAAGTGCATGTGTAGTTCAATGTGTTTGCTGCGCTGATGCTGAACTGGATCTTTGCAAAGCTGAATGGCACTTTGATTATCACACCAAAGTGTAGTCGGATACTGCTGCTCAAAGCCAAATTCTGATAGGATCTGACGAAGCCACAAGGCTTCCTTACTAGCTTCCACGGCACCACGATACTCTGCTTCTGCTGACGAAAGAGAAATGGCAGCCTGTTTCTTACAGGCCCATGTAATAGGTCCTGAACCAAGAGTGAAGACATAACCGGCAGTAGACTTCCGATCATCAGGGTCACCAGCCCAATCAGAATCAGTGAAACCAACTAATAGAGGAGTTGCTTTGGCACTGTAATGAATCCCAAACTGTATTGTACCTCGAACATAACGAAGTGACTTTTAGCTGCTTTCCAATGACTTTCACGGGGGTTTTGCATAAATGAGCAACAAGGCCAACAGCAAAGGAAAGGTCAGGACGAGTATGGGTTAAATACAAGAGTTTTCCTACAAGTTGACGGTATAAGGTAGCATCAACTTCAGGAGAAGTACAAGAGACTGAAAGTTTGACTCCAGACTGAAAGGGAGAAGGAGCTGGCTTACAATCTTCCATGGGAAAATGACGAAGAATATCACAAGCATACTTGGACTGGGAAAGGGAAATACCCTCCTTGGATTGCAAGACTTGAAGACCGAGAAAATAGTGTAGGTGTCCTAAGTCTGTCATTTCAAATTTCTTTTTAAGGCTGGACTTCACATGGTTTATAAGGTTGGGATCACTACCAGTAAGAATAAGATCATCAACATAATGAACAAGGATGATAAGAGAGTTGCCCACTTTCTTGGTGTAGACAGTATTGTCAGAATAACACCTAGAAAAAGCCAGATTCTAAAAGAAAGCTATCCATTTTGGCATACCAAGCCCGAGGAGCTTGCTTGAGACCATAAAGAGATTTCTTAAGTCGACATACAAGGCTGGAGTCTGTTTGGATGAAGCCAATGGGTTGTTCCATATAGATTTCTTCATGCAAGTCCCCATGCAAGAAGGCAGATTTAACATCCATCTGATGGACTTCCCATTTTAAAGAGGCAGCAAGGGAAAGAACAAGGCGGATAGAGTTCATTTTGGCAACAGGGGAGAAGGTTTCAGTGTAGTCAATGCCTTCAACCTGTGAAAAGCCCTTAGCAACAAGACGAGCTTTATGTTTATCAACTTTCCCATCTGGTCCATACTTGGTTCTGTAAACCCATTTACATCTAACAAGTTTGCGTCCCTTTGGTAGAGGAACAAGATCCCATGTATCATTTGCCAACAATGAATGATATTCTTCATTCATAGCTACTTCCCAATGTGGATGGCCTGAAGCTTCTGCAAAAGTGTCAGGATCATGATTTACTGGAGCTTGAGCCAGTAAAGAAGAGGCTCTTTCAAACTGAGAACGTGTACGTCGCTGATCTGTAGGATCAACGGCAAGATCACCTGCTGCATCCCATCTTGGAAGTGAAGGAGCTGAAGGAGCTGAAGGATGATCCTGAGAAGGTGGTGGAGGATTATCATCCTCACTTTCATCATCTGAAGAAGAAATGTTTTCAAAAGTAGAAGAGATAGGAAGAGGTGGCACATCCGCCGGACTAGGCTCGCAGGCCGATTTATTTTCATCAAATTTTACATCTCTTCTAATGATAACATTTTTGGACTTAAATGGAATAAGTCTATAACCTTTTACATCTTCAGAATATCCAACAAAAGTACATTACTCACTCTTAGGTTCTAAAGCTTTATGCTTTTCATCTGGAATATGGGCCCATGCTTCACTTCCAAAAATACGAAAGTGACTTACATCTGGTTTAATGGAACTCCAAGCTTCTTCTGGAGTGATATTCTTTAGAACCTTAGTAGGAGTGCGATTTATTATATAATTTGCACAATTAATTGCTTCGGCCCAAAAACTAAGACTGAGTCCTTTAGATTGCAGCATACAATTAGCCATTTCCTTTAAGGTGCGATTTTTCCTTTCAGCTACACCATTTTGTTGTGGAGTGTATGGAACAGTATGTTGCATTTGAATTCCATTTTCGGTGCAAAAGTTGAGGAATGTGTTTTTAACATATTCTCCACCATTATCAGTTCTTAGCTTAAGAATTTGATGTCCAGATTGTTTTTCAACAAAGGCTTTGAAGGCCAAAAATGTGTTCAATACTTCGCTCTTGAGTTTTAAGAAGTATACCCAAGTGCGTCTGGAGAAATCATCAATGAAAGTTAAGAAATACTTGCAGCCGGAGAATGAAGCAACAGGAAGTGGACCACATAAATCACTGTGCACAAGCTGTAAAGGGGCTGAGGCGTGCCAAGAGGCATGTTTTTCAAAGTCCCAATGATGTTTTCCGAGTACACATCCGGAACAAACACCATCTCTGCAAGATACCATGTAGGAATATACAGGGTAAGTTCCTCAGACAGAACACCAAAAGGACACCGCTCACAAACAGATCACAGATCAATACACCAGTATTTTGACGTGGTTAAAACCCTCAGAGAGGGAAACAGTCCACGGCCTGCGCCAACGTGGCTACTACAGGCAATTTATTAATAAAAGAATGAAAATTTACATAAGCTTCTCTCATGCACGGTTAACCTACAAATGACCCTCCATGCGCTTTAAATAGAATTCATGGACCAATCGGGTGTCAAGCCACGGATCAAGTGTCGGTAATACCGAGGAAAGAATGAACCGTCGGATCACTACATATCGTGACCGTCGGATTGTAAGTTACAAAATGTACAACGGTAAAGAAACACACTTTACCTAACTCTATACCTAACTCTATACTAGACCAAGTTGAACTTAACTATTTCCTATGTGTCGGAATATCCTAACAGTAAAGTTCTTGCTCCTCCGTCCACTTTTCAGCATAATTGCATAGAAGTTGAAGTAGGTGTGTGATGTTTGTCTATTGTGAAAGAATTGGGTATTAAAAACAGAAGGTAAGAACTTGCATAACGAGAAAGTAAAGTGCTTGCTCCTCTACCCGCTTTTTAGTAGAATCATTGAAGTAGAAAATTTAGAGGTATAATTTTTGAAAAGAATCTCATAATTCCACTCAAGTGGTGATGTAAGCACCACCCATTTTACTAACCAATTGACAAGAACATTTGAAGGAGGAACCTCAAAGAAACACATGAAGAACATCTTCTATTATGGTAAGAAATGGCTCACATTGCAACTTTTGAATTCCCTATCAAATATTTAGGAGGAGTGACACAAATGCGCATAATTCCCCCATCTTCTCTGCCAACTTTTCATGGTTTGACAAATGAAGATCTAGATACATTCTTATTTGAGTTCAAAATAGTTTGTAGAGGATATGATTATTATACTAATGATCAATTGTTGAAAGTGTTTCCTCTTACTCTAAAAGGAGCAGCTCTCTGATGGTTCATGAGCCTAGGTGGGAATTGCATCCGAACATGGGAGGACATGAAGAACATATTCTTGAAGAAGTACAAGGACTATTGCAAGGAAAATGAAGATATTTTCAATATGATACAAGGGGAAGATGAAAGCTTGGAGGACTATGTGGAGCGATTTCGATACAACCTTCAAAAATCAAAGCATTAGTATTTGGAAAAAGAGATCTTAAAAACAATCCTACTCAAAGGAATCAAAGATGAATTTTGAGAACTCTTAAATCTGATAGGAAAAGGTGATGTTTTTCAGTTGTCATATGATGATGTTTGTGAATTGTGCATAAGGTATTCAAGAGGAATCTCCAATGCTGGTAAGAATTCTAGAGAATTTTCTTCTTTCTTTTCCAAATCTGCTACAAGAACAGGAGGCATAAGACCTGAAATCAATGTTTTATTTGAAAATTTGAAAATTGATTTTATTAGCTCTCTAAATTCAAAATTGGATGTTTCACAAGTTCAGAAAAATAAAGAAATTGAAGAAGTGTTTTTCCTCATTACCGAAAGGAGCATCCCATAGATAGTTGTTCTTCCTTATCTAGGATGAAAGTAGCATATCAAAGAGATGAGGAAGCCGCAACAAGTTCAAAACCATGGAAATCTTGGCCTACATGTATGGTACAAAACACTTCCTTTCCATTCTCTTACTTGCATAATCCATTATGGAATAATCATGTGTTAGGGCAGCTATGTCCATCTCAATATAATCCCCACAAATCTTGTCTACAAGTTTGGCATGGTTCATATTATGATTGCATGACTACTCTCCCTCATCTTGTAGCACAAACACATCCTCCATATTCTTCACCAGCTCTTCCACAACATCTTTCTTTCCTATCAAAATCATCCACTCAACCTAATCAACTACATCATCAAAATGCTTCATTTCGTACAAAATTTCCTACTCAACTCATTCCATGCCCTCACCACAATAAACTAGTACAACATGCTTACAGTGTTGAACTACAAAATTTACCCATTCTATCTCACATGCACCATTGGAGAAAACTTATATTGAGATTCAAAATGTTTCAAATCCAAAAATTGTAGAAGTTATGGAAGAAAAAAGTTTCTTCTAGTCTGCATCAACAAGTCGTTTTAAAAGCTCAAGAACTTCATGATATGATGACTATGGGAAATCAAGAGAGTAAAGGATATATTGAAGATTGATTTCACTCCATCATTTGTTTGCAGCATCACTCCATACTTCAACAATTTTTGATATCATCTTTTCAAAGGAAGTTGGCTTCTCATACCCTAATATTTATTAACATGGATTTTTCAAATTTGGGTATGTACATACTTCAAGCTTTATTTCGAAAATGGTTCCACTGAGAATACTCTTATACATAATCATATTCACTTTTCAAATCAAAGTAGGTTAGTGTAAAAAAAAAAAATTAAATAAATAAATAAATAAGGACATAAATAAATACATTTTGTTTTTATGTAAAAATAGTTGTTTTTGTTGCAACACACTGTGGAAATCAACATTGGTAATAAATGTTTTAATTTATCTATGTATATAGATGAATTATGGGAAATAAAAGTTCTACAAATACTCATATTCATTTTTATCACCAATTTCGAAAAAAATCTTGAATATCATATTTTTTTGGCTTGTGGGCTTGATGAAATTTCTGAAAACATAGTCGAGATAGTGATGTTTTGAAGGACCAAAAGGGAATATTTTTAATACAATTTTTTTATCCTAAGTAGCCCTTTATGTCTACTTTCCAACCCAATTTGAATCACTCAATTTGGATTTGAAACGAAAACGTTATAACCAAAACATTGACTGGGTGTCTAGTAGGCAGCTCAAGAAAAGAGTTGGGATAGTTAGTTTTTGGAGGCCTAAATGAATACATTTTGAAAACATGTTTCTACAGTATATTCTCCTATGAATCTAGTTTATAAGGCAATTTGAATCACTCATTTTTGATATCGTATGAGAAAATTATGATGAAACTACTGACTGACTATCTTAAATCAGCACTCTTAAAATTCTATTTTTCTAGCTATTCACTTGTGTATTTGACCCATCAATTCTTTTTGTTTTCAAAATATGTTTATATTGGACATAAATAAATGAATCTAATTTCATTTCCAATTTGAATCATTCAAATATTTCATCAAACGAAAAATCTATGCTTAAAATATCCACTGTTGTTCTAAGTGGGGAAATCGAAAATCACTGTTATGTAGGTTGTTCTAAGTAAAATTGACATATAATATCATCAAATTTTCAAAACATGTTTCTATCGGTGATATAAATTTGAATTTTCTCTCATTTTTCTTCTGAATCACTCGAATTGGACCAAAAACAAAGGAGTTGTGATTAAAACATTGTTGGTAGTATGGTCGGCCATTGCTCTCCCGCAGGTGACAAATACATTTTACTTTTTTATTTTTTTCCATGGATTTGTTTTACAGAGTAACTACTTGTTAGTTTTTGCATAATTCTTGGATTACGGGAGCTCGATCACCTCTCTTTCTCTATGATTTAATGTTTTATTGTAGGTAGACACTTGGTTTTTGCAGGTCTTAGGAGAATAAAGAAGGTCAATTTATGGACGAACGATTCCTGAAAGAAATATTAATGAAACAAGGGAATTTCATCCAATTCATTACCTAATGGATTCATACAAAAGAAATGAAGAATTTATTTCCATTCAAAGGTTCATGTCACTGCTGCCAAAACATTTTTCCAAGAGATCATTTTTTTTCAATTGACAGATTGATATTCCCTTGGGAAATAACATCATAACTGTTGTAACTTAATTTATTTATTTATATACTATTTCTAAATAAAATGTTGTTTCTTTTCTGATTTCTCTTATGTTTTTGTGTTTTAGGTGTTGCTTCCTTAAAATTGAAGTTTTTTGCTCCATTGGCAATTGAGAAATGAGGACTCCACCATGCAATTTTCATTCGTAGAAGGCAACTCTTCAGTAGCCCCAATTCTGTAAAAAGTTTTTTTTGAGACTTGTGATCGTTTTTTCTATTTTTCTCGATTCCCTTTCTTTCTTTTGTATGATTTCCCTTCTGTTGTTTAGAGCAATAGGTATGATTGCTTGTTTGTGTTGTTTTTCTCTCCCTGTTTTCTTTTTTTTGTTGTTCCCTATAGTGAACAGCACTTTTTTCATGTGCATTTTTTTGTTGTTCCCTACATTCCCTAAAGAGAACAACACTTTTTCATGTGCATTTTTTGCTATTCCAGAACTTTTCGTGTGAATTTTTTTGTTGTTCCCTATAGGGAGCAAGACTTTTTCGTGTGCATTTTTTGTTGTTCCTTAAAGGGAACAACTGCTATTCCTTACAGGGAACAACACTTTTTCGTGTGCATTTTTTGTTGTTCCCTACAGAGAACAACTGTTGTTCCCTAACACTTTCTCGTGTGCATTTTTTGTTGTTCCCTACAGGGAACTATGTTGTTCCCTATAGGCAACAACACTTTCTCGTGTGCATTTTTTTGCTGTTCCCTATAGAGAACAACACTTTTTCACATGCATTTTTTGTTGTTCCTTATAGGGAACATCACTTTTCATGTGCATTTTCTTTCATGTACATTTTTTTTGCTGGGAACAACATTTTTTGTCTGCATTTTCTTTGTTGTTCCCTATATGGAACAACATTTTTTCGCATGCATTTTTTGTTGTTCCTTATAGGGAACAACACGTTTTCGTGTGCATTTTTTGTTGTTCCCTACATGGAACAGTTGTTGTTCCCTATAGGGAACAACACTTTTTCGTGTCCATTTTTTTGTTGTTCCCTACAGGGAGCAGCTGCTGTTTCCTACAGGGTACAACTACTATTCCCTATAGGGAACGATACTTTTCGTGTGCATTTTCTTTGTTGTTCCCTATAGGGAACAACAATTTTCATGTGCATTTTCTTTGTTGTTCCCTACAGGGAACAACACTTTTTGGCGTACATTCTCTTTTTTGTTCCTTATAGGGAACAACACTTTTGGCATTCATTTTTTTCTTTGTTGTTCCCTATAGAGAACAACACTTTTGTGTGTATTTTCCTTTGCTGTTACCTACAAGGAACAACACTTTTTCGAGTGTTTTTTTTGTTCCCTAAAGGGAACAACACTTTTTCAAGTGTTTTTGTTGTTCCTTCAAGGGAACCAAATAGGAAAGGAGAAACATGACACCACCAATGATGAGCCTAAAGCAGAGAAGAAGAAAGAATCAAAAGTAGAAAAGGGTAAAACCATAGCAGAGAAAAAGAAGAGGCCAAGAACTAAAAGGAAGAAGTGTAAGACAATTCAAAAAAAGGTTGCCATAGGAAAAGCAGAAGCTAAGCAATAAGAGGAGGTAACAAAATTAGAGACAACAGAGGGAAAACCAGTAGAAACAGAAAAAAAGCAGATGAAGAAGAAGAAGCAAAGCAGGAAGAAGTGTCTCCAGAGACACTAGCAAGGGAGGAAGTAGTTGTTCTTGTTGCACTTAGTACTCCAACCAAGCCCAAAGGAAAAAGGAAAAGACAACATTCGATGTAGTTCAAGGCTCGAAAAAGCACCAGAATAAATATGGGGAAGCTTCGACCAACTTCAAAGGAGCCCATCATCATTGAAGATGCCCCTATTGCCAAAAAGGGGGAATCTCCATCCAAAACCGCCATTACCTATGAAAGGGGAAGCCCTAGAGCTTCTACTTGGAAAGAAAGGATCAAACTTATGGACTCTAAAACAGTCCTAAAAGAGGCACAAACCACTCTACAGGAGACATTGACAAAGCTTCAAGAGATTGAGAATCTTGAAAAGAAGGCAGAAGAATAGACCAAGGAGAAAGACAAGGCAAAAGAGATACCAAAGCCTGACCCTCAACCTAATTTAGGCTCTTATTACAACCTTCTGGAAGGAGGGAAAATCATCCCATAAAATTTTGCAGTCCCTCTTTTCTTTGAGTTGGAAAAGGAAAGAGTAAGGACCCATACATGGATTTAGATTGCAAAATCAAAAAGGGTGGAAGACATTGGGCACATGGAAAACAAATTGAGAAAATTGGGCAAAGAAATGAGCATGGTTAGGCATACAGAAAGCATCAAAAGAGCTCAATTGGAGGCAGAAAATGAAATGTTAAATAAGTAGCTGCAAGAAAGGGAACCCTAGGTAGAAAATGAGCTATTGATCTTAAAAAGATGGCACCAAGAAAAGGAACCCCAGGCATAAAGTGAGGTATTAATCAGACAACAACGAGAAAGGGAACCACAGGCAGAAAATGAGGTGTTGATCTTAAGAAGGCAGCTATAAGAAAGGGAAGCCCAATTAGCTTGCATGGTTAGCTAGGCTATGGAGGCACTATAGTGTAGTCAGCCAACCAAATCATATGTAGTATACCTCAAGGATCATTGGATCCAGTTCCAAATCAAGACTATGGCCCAGAGAGGCACCATGCATTTTCAGGATTATGGCCGATTCATCGATCTATGTGATCACAGTTGCTGAGGACAAAGTGAAGCTAGCAGAGTTTCATTTAGACAACATGGCCCTTACTGATATGAACCTATGCGACCCCAATGCTATGTTAGGAGACTTGCAGTTAATGGCCATGGCATCTTGGATCTGCCATGAAGAGAAAAAGGTAGCAGAAATCCAGAAAATGATGGCCAAAGAGCTGAATGAACCTTTGATGATTAGAGCAGAGCCAACAGACCCCATGTCTCTCATTGGTGCCCATAAAAACCTTGTAGCTAATCCTCAAAGTGTTCCCAAATATATCGATGAGCAGGCCCAGGCTATTGCACATTTCGACGACATGGAGAAATTGTTTGGAGATGACTACATTCATGCCTACATGAGAAGGTGGAACACATTGCCACACAACCTATAGATTAGTGAGTATCACTCCCCAAATAGGATGAGAGAAGCCTTGAGGAGAGTGCCACTATATAAGCACTCTATGCAAAGTTTGAAGGTCAATTGGATCGGCCTCAAATCCAGTCCTCCACTGCTGCTAGGACTGCTAGAAGGAGTAAAAGAGGAGGAAGAACATAAATAGTAGGAAGAGGTGGATAGAAAGGTAGGATTCCATGATAAAGAGGAAGATATCACATCAGAAGCATGGGGTGTCAGGGAATCTATCAGAGCCATCAAGGATGAAGAGATAGACTAGTTGCTCAGAGGATGAGCAACCCATTTAGTAGGGGTGATGATGAGCCCCAGAAATGGGTAATTATATGGGCTCATTTCGCCTCTTAATTCAAATTAATCCACCATTCTCATTAGTTTATTGCATGTTTTTTATTATATTTATGCTAATAGAGTGAATTGGGTTAGTCATTTTTCCATGTAGTCTAATGTGTGCTTTATGCAGATTTTTTGATCAATTTTGGACAAAGTCAAAGGATTTATGAGAAAATGGCAGCAAATATTTGAGGAAAACATGGAAGAGGATTTGTAGGGGGTGTCTCCTTCATTTATGACCCCTTTCCTTGAATCCTCCATCATCAACTTGGAGCACAAGTAGCCACATTGATGCATCCAAGGGGCAGCCGAGCAAGTAAAGAAGGACTGTTGTTTATCTCCAGTTATGGGAAGCTGAGCTCCTTGATTTTAGGAAGGATGTTGGGGGACTACATTTTTATAAATAAGGGGGCTTAGAGCCTCAATAGGTTAGCCAATCATTACTAGAATTTTTTCACTTTTGGGCAGCACTTGTTCAACTCATTTTCGAGCTTCCTTTTTGAGAATAGTTTATGTAATGTGACTTTATTTTTTATAATGGAGATGAAACAGTTTTTGAGCCAGCACTGATCTCTTTCAAAGGGCTGAAGCTATTGGGTTAGGGCCCAACCCAAGCTACCCAGCACCTCTTTCCTTGTACTTATATGTTTTTTGCTTCAATTCATGAGTTAATTTATGTTACATAGATTCACTTTACCTTGTTTAGAATAGGTTGATTTTGATGGTTTGCATAGCTATTTTTGTTTTAGTTGCTCAAGTAGGTTAATGCAGTGACAGGCTAAGATTCAAAAAGGCCAACAATAGGCCCAGATCTCCTTTATCTCTTTCTTGGACTATGATTTGAGGTCAAGGCACTACTGTTGCCACCAAAAACACAGTTTTGCTCTCCCATGCAATTTCTAGTGTGATGACTTGATTTGGAAATATTAATGTATTGCTTCAGAATCAATTACCTAGATCATTTCCTATTCTTTTATAATAGATCTCTCTACATGCTTTTCAGTTCAAAGGTTACTGTTCAACATTTTATGTTTGTAGGTCAGAAATTAGGTCAAGTTAGAGAAATTTCTGTTTTCATGGTATAGTTAGTCCTTTCTTTGATCAGTTTTTGTAAGTAGATGTGCAGATCTCTTGCAGGGAACCTCAGCTCACCATACATGCATAAAGTAGCCAACATCAGCTCACTTCTCACAAATTTCTCAAGTCATTCACAACATTTCACCAATGTGCCCTAATTTCTGCATTTTTCTCCATAAGTTTCCCTCTTGCCATTTGAACAAATCCAACCATCATGTCCCCTCTTGATCTTCCTTGACAAGCTCCAGACACCTCAACACCTTCATCTAGCCTTCAGTTACCCTTTCCCATCATTTTTCCAGCTTCAAAACCTCCAAAAATAGCTCTCGGCCTCCTCCTGTAGATCCTCCTGTAGATCCTCCTGTAGATCCCCTGCAGCCTCCTGTAGAATTTCTTGTGAGTGATTTTTCGAAGTTTGATTGTAAGGGAAGTCTTCCGAAGGGCACTAGGGGCTTCTTAGGACCTCTCCACACCTTCCCTGACCTCTAAAAAAACCAAATTCACCCTCCATCACCACCAAACCTCTGCCACAATCACAATCTGATAAAGTACAAGCATAATAATTTTAGATAATAACACTCAAAAAATACAAAAGGATTCTCTTTTCTCATTTTCTTTCAGTAGTAGTTTAAATAGATGTAATTCACCTTCCCAGTAGTCAATGGAATTCATCTCATTAGTTTCTATCTCTTTTTCTACAAAACTAGGGTTAGTTGGATAAATTAGGGTTTGCGTTACATTTCAGTCTTCCTTCTCTTTCTGCAAATAAAATAGCCTCTGTAGAGTTAGATTTCTTTCATCATGGTTAAAAGCTTCTTCTAGAAATTCATAGAAGCTGGCTTGAGCTCATAGTGATCTTGCGCCAGCTGACCAAGTGACAGCCTGCAATAAGAGCTAGTACTTGTGCGTACAACACTGTCACTTCCAAGTTTGTTACGAACTAACGAGATGATAAAAGTAAAGTAGGAAGCCCCAGGAGTTGCAACATTATTGCTGCAATACCGGTGCTCACCAGCGACCCACCATGCATCCTGCTTGCCAACACTTTTGTGCACTACATGGTGGAAAATTGGGTGCTGAATACGGGAAAACTTCGTAAGTAGAATAGCATGGACCTCTGTATCCCCCTGAACTCATCTATGATTCTAGAGTCCCTGGTGTCATCCTCCCTTTGAAATTCTTCCACATACACCTCCCTCTTCATGGTCAGAAACTAGAATTCATCTGTGAAGTCATTGTCAATCAGATTCGCCTTGTCATACTTCCCATATAGATCATCTACTTATTCAATTCATGCATCAAGAGCATTCTGTGGGACTGATATTACTCCTTTCACCATCACTTCTCTTCCGTGGTAAACTATTTGCACTGGAGGTTTCTTGCTTCTCTTCCTCTCCCCTTGTTCTTCCAAGGGATCCTAGAATCCTTTTGTGATTTGAAATTCTAGCGTCCCCTACATCCCCCTGTGATTTATGTAGCCATCTCTGACATGACGTCCCGTGACTGATGAGGTTTTAATCAACTAATTACTCTGGTGACCTTTCCATGTATTCTAGCTATATCTTGCCACCATCGGCCAACTTGTACGTGACAACTATGATGTGGTCTGGAAAGTACAGAGCGGGCTGCATGGTGTCTTTATTTTGTTGTGATGGGTTTATTTATTAACTAATTCTATTCTTTATGGGAGAGATTTTGCGACCCTAACTTGACAATTGCCTTATCAATTACTTAATCGGCAAATAACTATTGGTACGGTGGATGCGACGAGTACTTGTGTGGCATCAATTCTAGAAAAGGTTTGGACCTACGTGTACTCCACTGATGAGGATGACATGTGTGGCTATTGTCTCTATTAACTAGGCCTCCTAATCGTGACCACCAACTCTAACCCTGCTGGACCACAAATGGGTTGCGGTATCCTAGTCTTGGTTGCAACCATATTATTCAAACCAATTTTTTCTTTTCACTTGCGAAAGAGTTTTAGGTCCACACCATTCACCCATCCCTGCTGTTATCAGTCAGGTTGTTCCCCAAAACTTGTGAGAAAAGGGAATATGGCCGAGGTAACCACTAACCAATCTTTTAGATGCAATTTCTAGCCAAGCTGCACCCGGAGAGGGCTCTCTCTATATAATTGAACTTTGTTTATTTGAAGTTTTTATGCTAGTTATGATGTGCAGAGGTTTGTTTTAAATTTGTTTGGATGGTGATTTCAAACAAAGGTAGGATGCAATTCTGAAAGAGTTTATTCCATTGGGAAATGGAGTCTATGAAGATCGACTGCTGAGTGTGTTTTTGTGATGATGGGCAATACTACAGAGCAAGATAATCAGTTTTGGAACAATATTGAAAGCTAGTGATTGATAGGATGTAAGCCAGGGGTTAAAGGGCAGTCAAGAATCCTTTATCATGGTGGCAGAGGGAAGGCGCATGAATATTTTCAAGGAGCAATGAAGAATTCCTTGGCAATTTTCAAATTGAAAGAATTAGTAGAAACACAAGCATTTAAGAATTTTTGTTTATGCTAGTTCTGAAGAAAACATAAATAACAACAGGAATTGAACACAAAGTGTATTTAAGCAAGTTCTGGGCTATTCTTTTTCCCTGTTGTTAAGATTATGACACATACATGAGATTTGCAAAACATAGAAAACACAAAGACATAGTTTAGAATAACTTATTGATCCAAAGAAAGACACAGGAATTCTATAGCAGCACTCAGAATCATCAAATCCACACTCAAAAGGTCCAGCAGAATTGCATTTCAACAACCTTTGTATTAAGAAATATTAGACTTACAGTGCAGTCCAAGAGGAGAATCACCAACCCTGAATACATTCCTTGGGGAGGTATTTATAACAAAGAGATTTACAAAATATCTTGTAGATAAGATATGAAGCAATCACTTAGTTTACCTACTCTGTCAGAGAAATAAATGCAGAAATAAAGGTAGGAGTTATTGTGGCTGTGTTGGCTACTTTAACTAGTGAGATATTTTAGACCTTTTAACCTAGGAACTCAGCTGGTAGTTGTGTCTTTAATTTGCATTCCTGCGTTGCTGTTCTGATCTTTTCACCTGCTCTTGATTTATCTTTAATGTCTCCTGATCCTCGCTTGAGCTCCTTCCTTCATATCTGCCATGTGTCTTGCTATTTTACCAAGTGTATGTAGGCAGAAAGATCCAAATTACCTAGGCAAAACTTCCAACATACTCTACCACCACTGTTCTGTAGGCAACTAATGTCTTTGTATTTTTACAAGTATTTCATCAGCATCAGTATACCTATAAAAGTTAGGCTTGACTTCAAAAGGATGATTTATTTCATGTTCTATAAAAAATAAGTTTTCCAATTTGTCATATAAGCTCTGTCCAAAAGGAGGTCTTGTGTCTTCTGAGGTGCTAGATGGTGCAGTTATCTGATTTGTTACATACATGTTTACCCTGTGAGCATACTGTTGATGTGATAATAGTTTTGATTGCTTGTTAGTAAACTTGGTAAACCCTTCTGCTGCAAGTTTGTGAATTTCTCTGTGAAGGCATTAATGTCCATCTGCATCTCTTGACACTTCCTTTCCAAAGTCTGTATAAATTTCTCATTGTTAGCACCTTCTTTATTTTCAAAATGGTGCATGTCCTGTCTGTGATCTCCAAAGTTGCTAGCTGTTCTTTAGTATTGGTATTCAAAAAATGGATGAGCCTATTGGACTACTTAGGCATATTTCCCAATGATGCCCTGGCCCTTTGAATTTGCTCTTGTGCCCTTTCTATCAATTCAATTTGTTCATAGATTGTCTGAATTGATCGTCATTGGTCAGTAATGGATTGGCCAATCTTGGTCCACAAGATCATTTTAATGCCTGCTAGAGCTTTACGTAAGGTGAGATCCTTTTCCAATGATTTCACCTTGTTCTCCAGGGTCTTTACTTCTCTAGTTTTTTCTGCCACTGTTATTTTTGACTTGTCATAGCTCACCTCTAATTTGGCTAGTTTTTCTTTTGCCTCTTTGAGCTCTGACATTTGAGCTTCTAGCTCTTTCACTGCTTTCATCATTTCTTCCATCTTCATGTTGGTCTCTGGCTCTGTTGTTGGTGCTATTATAGCATCTGTAGTTGTTGTACCTGTTGTTGATGCTGGGATGGTAGGAGGGATTGCTATTGTACCTATGGGGGGAACAGTGGCACTTGTTGGAGCTGCTTCAAGTGGCTGGGAGGTCGACTCTCCCTACTTCTCTTTAATGGCCTTCTCCAATGCTTGATATATTTCTGCCAATCTCTCATTCATTCTCATTAGTAGATTTACCATGTCCTCTTCCTCTTTCTGCTGTGCAACTTCTGCAATTTGTGGATGTACTGTAATTGGCATCTTTAATTGCCTTTTGAGGGCTGCAATGTTCTCCTCCTTCTTCTTGATTAGTGCTTTGATGCCCTTTGCATCCTTAGGATTATGCCCCAGCTAGATGATGATTTCTTCTAAGGACTTAATCCTGTTGTCCTTAGCTAAGGAGGAAGCCTTCTCCAATTCTAATTGGGCAGAGGTATTGTGCAATGAATTTTGCAGTTTGTGAGCAAGCAATGCCTTATCTGCCAAGGTGGTGTACACCATCTCCCCAGTTTGTTTATGTAACTCAATCTGGTCAATTGGATGAATGTCTTTGGAGAAAACTTCCAGATTGGTTCTTAAATAATCAGCAGCTGACTCGGGTTGCTGCGTCTTGGGCTTGAAATAGCTGAGGATCATTTTCTTTTCTTGAATATCATAAGCAGCCATTAGCCTTTGTTGATTGGTAGGTGCTGTCCTCATCAGTTGATTATAAAGCTGCGTCCTCACTGGATCATTTCTAGCTTTTATATCAGTAAAAGTTTTCTTGATATCTAAGCTTTGTTTGCTTTGAGGCCTGGTGGATGAAACTTCCATGCCATGTTGCCTCTCTAGCTCTTGCTGCAATGAGCTAGTTGAGGTGCCAGGTAGTGGAGATGTTTGTTGCTCAGTTCTTCCTTGACCTCTCATGGTGTTTGTGGTATCTTCCACAAATTCCTCTTCTGAATAGGGATTCAACCTCTGCCTCCTATTTCCTGTTTGTTCTGATTGTCCACTGGCAGGGGCATCCTCTTCTCTGTCTCTCTTTCTGCTCTTTTCCTCGTTTTGAGGAGTCTATAGAACAGGGGCTTCGGATGCCTTGGTTTGAGCTGGGGGAGCTTGCCCTTCTCCCTGTTCTTGTGTTGTAGTGGGCTGATCAGCCATGGTTTTCTGTTCTGTATCCATTACTTCCTTGCCCTTTGCTGCTGAGCTGGCCTTTCGTGGTGCTTTATCTGAACTCTCAGCAAAAGATGTATCACCTCCAATGTGTTGGGGCAGCTTGAAGGGTACCTATCCAAAAGAGTCCAGGTCAAGTTTTTTATCAAGCTCTTCCATTTCCTTTTCCAATTTCTCTTCTCCAGTCATCTCTTCAAACAATGTGCCCTCTAGCCACTCTTGTTGATTAGCATATTGCTGGATTTCATGGATTGGATAGTGAACATATGCTGGTAGCTTATTTTTGACTTTCCTATAGCTTATAAAATGATTGGGGTCATATGGTGCCTAATAGAAACTCTGTTTTAGTCTGAGTCTTTGCCCTAAAATCTCATTAGCCTCTAGCCAAACTTCCCTCTGATCGAAGGTGAAAGGGCCCAGTTGATTCCTTATTTTAAGTTGTGCCTTTTTCTTGGCCTGAAAGAAATGGATTACATCTGCTTGGATGAATTGTCTAAAGTATTCCGGGGCAAACAATCGCATTGGCACATATTTTGGCAATTTATAGGGGCTTATCTCACAGCCATATATCCGAATCATAGTGTGATTCTGGTAAAAGTACCAGACACCTATGCTATAGCTCTTGGAGAGCTGTAGAATTATCTGCATTTCACCAGAAATTCTATCTAGAGGACTTGTTACCAGTAGAGAGGTGGCTGGATATATGAATAGATCAATAAATTCACAATAAGTGTAAGGAGAATAGTAAACATGGTGGAAGACTAGGGTCCAGAAGGTTATAGACCTTGGCTCTCCCTTGACATCAAATTTTCTGAGGGGAACTTGAGAACTATCTTGCTGATAGTAGAGCAACAAATGATATATGTATGATGTGTATATAAACACACTTTCTCTGTCCATGCTCATGAATTGTTCGTGGATCTTATCAGCTATGTAGGTGGCATAGTCATACCTGACAGCAGGGGGTTGTCCTGGAGAAAAGATGGATAATAGGACCAATGTGGTTTCATCTACATACTCACTGGTTTTCAATCCCAGGATGTAGGCTATCATGTCAATAATAAACTTTTCGGCTTCATTAAACCAAGTGTCCAGGTATGGAGGAGGTTCTTGTTGTTGACAATTGGATTTCATAAATGTTTTGCCAATTCTGGTTATCTCTGCACTTGGCAATTTGGCACCTTGGTCAAGCAGAAATCCCAAGGAAAGAGGAGTCAATAGTTCATTTGGTTTGAAATGCAGCATCTCATTTATTGATTCAGGGGTGATATAGAGTAGAAATGTTCCAGAAGGAGACATTACTGCCCTTTGAGTGGGCTCATAATTGGCATGGCATTGGTGAATGAGGTCAGGAAAAACATTTACACAAGGAAGGTAGTACATGGGCATATTGGAGTCCCAAATCCCAAATATGTCAGTTTTGTTTCTATGGTTGTTCCTGATCTCACAAAAGGCCTGGAGATGAGATTTGTTGCCCATTATATCATTAATCTGGAAATCCTTGTCAGTTAGGGGTAACCAATCCAGTTCTTTATGTGGGTTATTGGGAGGGGCCACATTGAGGGCTACTGGAGCAGGGGTTTCCATCTTTATAAGTTCTCAGGTGTTTTTTGATTGAAATGTGGAATTTTACAGCAGCAGTGGGCAAAATAGAGGCCCTGGGGCTTTTTCCAGAGGATTTGCTAATTGGAGTGCTTTGTTTTGACTCTGGTGGGCAGAATTTGAAGCAAAAGATGAAGCTTGAAGGGTTTGTCTTGCAAGGGATGAATAGAAATGGTTTCAAGGCCTTTCCTTTAGCAATTACTGACCAAACAGACCTTGAGCTCAGCCTAAATTGGAGGGATTTTTCTGAGTGGGGTGGAATTGGCAGTTTCTATAGCAAAATGTGGACAAACTAGTAGTTTCAGTGGGCAATTTTGCAGATGGAAGTCAATCAGGGAGCTTGGGAGCAAGACTTAGGTGAATACCTGTTTTTCTCGGCTCGCTGGGTGAATTGTACAGAGAGGTATGAAATGTGTAGGTTTTCTTTTAATGAATGAGTGGTCCTGTTCTGCTAATGGGGAGGTAGCAGGGTGAATTTTTGACAAGTTTGTAGGACTGCAAGACAATTGTCACAGCGAAAAATCGAAATTCAGAGGGTTTTTCACAGGATGATGGTAAACACCTGTTTTCATAGTGCACTTGAGTTACTGGCTGGTTGGGAGATGATTTGCACAGTGGGGCGCCGAGCTATGGTGGTCGAGGTGGTGGACTGAAGGTTTGCTAGTGAACTCGTTGTCATTTGCATGCAAAAGCTCAGCAAAATTACACAATGAGAATGGTAAAAAACAAACAATTTTATGGGTTTTACAAAAATCGGCTTTTTCGGCTTTTTGACGCTTTTTGTGATGACGTCATCATGACACAGATTTTTTGTCATGTAGCAGGGTACGCAAGGTGACGCGGCGGATGACTTGGTGCTGAGGTGGAAAAAGTGACGTGGTGTTGACGTGGTTGTGATGTCATCGGATGACGTCAGCGGTGGGGAGCGAGGGCGGTAAGTGGTTTTATCGCACCTCTTTTTGGGTGGCAATGGTATTGAGCGGGGGGGTCGCGATACACGCCGGTTAGTCACGCGTGTCGTTGGTACGGCGGTGAAACCGCCATTTTGACGGAACATAACGTTCGGGCGCTAGGGGCATCAGGATACGGTTCCGCACCATTGGATCTGAGAGGCCTGATCCAACAGTCGATGGTGAATGGTAAGTTACGAGGGCGCGGCATGGGGACCCACTTTGATATATCGGCTTTGTATAATGTTTTTGCAGGGTTTTGTAGTGTATTCAGCGCTGGACTGTGGCCGATTAGTTTTTCATATAACCAAAGGTTAATATGGAACCCAAAGTTTTACATGCGGTAAGGGTTATTATAAGGTTCCAGGTGAACCTTATAATTCCCGAAGATCCTTATCATACGACTATATTGCCAAGGGTCGGGATATTTGTTTTTTGGGGATCTTTTATGTATTTATATACTAGGGGGAGGGAAAAGTTATATAGGAGTTATATAGTAGAGTTAGGGGGTTAAGATGACTATGTGGGATGGGTTTGTATGGTTTAGGCTAAGTTTATAGAGTGAAAACTTAGGCATGGGGGGGAATGAAAAGATGCCAAGTGGTGAAGTTTAGGAAACTTTGGCAAAATGGAATGAAGACTTTTTACACAAGAAATGTGGCTTGTTTTGCCTAGGTGAAAACGCATTTTCACTTAGTTTTTCTATGAGATGAAGTGGACTAAGGGTAATGAGCAGATCTCATTACCCTTGGGGGGAATGTTAGTAAGTGTTTCTTGGGAAAAATTGGGGAGGGAAATTAGTCATGCTCCATTTGTTTTGTAACCACCTTACCATGGCACCTTATGATTTTCATGAGATGAAACTTGTTCCAAAGGAGAAAAATTGCTCATAGACCTGCTCCTCCCACATCAAAACTGCCTACCTAGCCTAGTACACCTGACATTTTTCCTTCATTTTCATTGGGTGCATTTGAACTAGCAACCCTGATTCTTCTCTTTTCTTTTAGCTGCCCTCCTATCTAAGTCTACCCTTATTTCTTCCAGGGCTCAGATTAAGCTGTTGAGACCCTTTGCTTCTCTACCTAACTACTTGTCTTCCAATCTTGAACTGTTTGTGTAGACCATTTTTCTCTATTCTAAGACAAGTAAATTCAAACATTATGTAGCCAGGATTAGGCTGTCTAGCTAATCATCAACTGTGGCAAGAGTTAACCACCTATACATGGTGAAAATTCATCAAAATATGGAACCTTTGCATTATGAAAAGAATGAAAATTTTTGGCACTTCTCCAGTCAATCATGAAAAATGAAACTTATTGGTATAGGAAGCTAAAAGTGGCTCCACTTGGGGATGGCTTTTCCTAGTGAAAAGTCAAGAACAGTAGGTTAGATGGCCTTATATTTAGTTCTTTGCTATATTCTGAAATTTCTCCTTTGTTGTTCACAAAATGGCTCCTCTGCAATGCCCGTATTTCTCATGAACTCATTCCAAAAATTGCAGCTCTATTTTGGGTACTCTGTTTGATTATTTCTCATCATTTTCACATCTCCCAAGTCTGATTCTTTAGCTTCTTCTGATATTCTAAAAATGAAATACCCAAAGGTGGCACAATTCCTTACCTTTTCCTCAAAATTTGTTGTAACTTATTCCCTATCCGATTGTTGTAATAAACTGCAAAAGGTAAACACTACTATGTACAAATTGAAGTGTTGATATTTTTAACAAAGTGGACGAAAATAATGCTTGAGAATTTTGCCATTGACTGGTCCCCCATCTGCCTCTGTACCATCCAGACTTTTCAAAAAGTAGGTGTTGGTTCCTTGTATAGTCTGAATGATAAATGGTCCTCTCCATAAGAAATCAAATTTTCCATGTTTTCCTCTATCTTCTCTTCTGGAATCCCACTTTAAAAATTTATCCCCAATGAAAAAATCCTCTGCTTTGGTTCTTTTATCAAATATCTTTTTAAGCTTTTCTTGTAGAACTTGAGCTTTGTGATAGACCTCCTCTCTCATTTGTTGCAAGTTAAAAGTTTGATTGATCCTTCTCTGAATATCATTAGGTTCTGCTTCTATCTCTTGTAGCAACTTTATGACTGGGATTCCCAAAGAAGAAGGGAACACTACCTCCATTTCATAAACCAATTGATAGGGACTGGTCCCAATAGATCTCTTGGTGGTCAATCTGTCTGCCCATAGGGCATTCACAAGCTTTTTATGCCAGTTTTTCTTGTTCTCCTCCAGGACTTTCTTAATGATGTTGATCAAGCTCTTGTTGGAGGATTCAGCTAGGCTGTTACCTTGAGGGTAATAGGCTGTGGAATGGCCCAAGGTAATGTGGTATTTATGACAAAAATTAATCATTCTCTTAGACTTAAAGGAAACATCATTATCTGTAATAATTTTCTCTGGGCAGCCAAACCTAGACAAGATGTTGGTCTCAAGGAATTGCATGATTACTGAGTCATTGGCTTGTCTACAAGGGTTGGTCTCTATCCACTTGGTAAAATAGTCTGTAGCAGTTAAAATCCACTTGTGCTGGCGAGAGGATGAAGGGTGGATTTCCCCAATGAATTCTAAACCCCATTGTTGAAATGGTTTTTCAGTGGAAATGGACTTGAGGGGTAGAGGCAGTAACTTTTTCTTGCCTTCAAAAATTTGGCATTTGTGGCAAGAAGTTACATATTTTTTCACATAAGCAAATAGGGTGGGCCAATAAAATCCAGCCCTTAGGATTTTATCAGCAGTTGATTTCCAATACAAATTTCCACCACAATCCCCTGCATGAAATTCTTTAAGTACTTTGTCAGTTTCTTCTTTGATTAAACAATTTAATAAAACACCTTCATGGTTTTTCCAAAAGAGAACATGATCTAAAATGCAGAACTTGGAAGCTTTCATTTTCAAAAATCTTCTCTTAGTTCTGGATAATGTTGGAGGAGCTTGTAGGTTTCATAATACAAAAGATATGTCAGCATACCAAGGTGATTGTAAAAAGGCTTGATTGATCTGTGGAGTCGCCATCTCCTGCTCATTATCCAGTTGATTTATGTTAAGGGCTTGAAAGTTAGTTACAATCATGAGTTTAGCTAGTCCTTGTCCTTTTATCAGTTTTGTTGGTTTAATTTCAATGTCATATTCCAGTATGGTAGCTATCCATTTGCCCCTTTTGCCTTCAATGCCTTTTTGGGTCAGGATGTCTTTAACAACAGTGTTGGGCACATAAGCAATCACATGAGAGTACAAGATGTAAACTATAAAGTCCTTGATGGCCTTTACAAGGGCATCTGCTTGTTCCTCCATGATTTGATATTTAAGTGGAGCATCTCTAAGGGCTTTGCTAAAGAAAGCTATCGGTTTTTCACATCCCTGATCATCTTTTTGGAGCAAGACAACAGCAATTGTATGTTCTGATGCAAATGAGAATATGATAAAGTCCTTGTCAAAATTGGGGCTTGTGAGGATTGGTGTTTGAGTTAAAGCCTTTTTGATTTCTTCAAAGGCTTGCTTAGTTTCTATTGTCCACTTAACCTTGGAGTCTTTTTTGAGCATGTTGTTCAACAATCTTATTAGCTCAGCCAGATTTGGTATGAATCTTCTTAGAAAGTTGAATTTTCCCAAAAAGGTTTGTAGTTATTGAATGTTTCTGGGGTGAGGGACTTGTAAGATGGCTTGTATTCTATCCGGATCAATCCTAATGCCTTCTTTAGAGATGATATGGCCCAATAATTTTCCTTCTTCTAGGCCAAACAATGATTTCTTTGGATTTAGTGATATACCATATTTTCTGCAAATTAAGAATACTTTCTTGAGATGATCTAGGTGCTCTTGATCTGATTTGGAGAAAGTTGTAAGGTCGTCTAGGTAAATGACTAAAAAGTCATGGATTTCTTTAGCAAAAACAATATCCATGGCTCTTTGAAAAGTTGCTCCTGCATTCTTGAGTCCAAAAGGCATTTTCACATATTTGAATGTTCCCCAAGAGGTTGTGAAAGTAGTTTTATCTTGGTCATCAGGGTGCATTAGGATTTGATTGAAGCTTGAGAATCCATCTAACAGTGATATCCTTAAAGCACCCACCACCCTTTGCAGGATGTGATCCATTTTGGGCAAAGGGTAATTATCCTTCAAAGAGACTTTGTTCAAATTTCTCAAATCAACAGATAACCTTATCTCCCTTGTCTTCTTTCTAGTGGGTGAAACCCATTTTGAGAATCTGATTGGAGCTATAATTCCAGCTTCATACATTCTCTTAACTTCTTTCTCAATCAAAGGGAGCAACACAGGGTTGACCCTCCTAAGTTTCTGTTTGAAAGGTTTTTGGTTTTCTTTGAGAGGTATTGTGTGTTGGATTACTGCAGTATAATAAGACTTTAGGTCCTCATAACTCCATGCAAATACATCTTGAAATTCTTTGAATAGTTTAATATACTTGAGTTTTTGGTCAGGGGGCAGAGCTTTGGACAATTTTATCATTTTGGGATTTCTTGCAGTTCCTAGATTACAGTCCTCAATTTCTGCATTTAATGGCTGCATTTTAGGTTTCCTAGAGATGTCATTTGAGTCAAAAATATCCTCTAAAGGAGTGAGGCCTGTAGGTAGAAAATTATCCTTCAGCTCAATGACTTCACACTCTGCTGCAATTGCATCCTCACCTTCTTTTTCATGAAGTTGTTGTAAATCTGTTTTAGTGAACTTGGTGGGATGTAGAAGTTGGTTTGCTATTTCAGCAGAGATATGTGTTTCAACTTTTTCCATTTGATTGCTTTCCTCTATAGTGTTGGTATCCATTTTTGTGCTTGAGAACTCTTCTTTCAAAGTTAGGAAATTGTTGATTTGTGTGTCATTTTCAAACACCTACTAGTTTTTGACATTATCTGGTACAACAGGTCTATGTTTTATTTCAATAGTGAATCGGCGATTGGGCTTAAATGTCAATTTTCAAGTGCTTGCAAAGGTTGCTAGACTATGGGCATGCAGATTTTGATTCCTTGGAATCTTGGTCAATTGGGATTCAAGAAAGGTGTTGAGAATTTCCATTGTAGCAACTCTATATGAACTCATCCTAAGATCATTTATAATGAAGTTACCCTTTATTTGTTGAATGATGAGGTCAGAGTCTCCCAAAATTGCTATCCGAGCTGCACCTAAGTTTTCTATCACTTTTAGCCCTAAGAGGAGGGCTTCATACTCGGCCATGTTGTTAGTGCACCTGAAATTTAATCTAAATGCATGTCCCTCAGCGTCGTCAGCCTTTACATTGTGTATCCAAATCCCTGCCCCTGCTCCTAGCTTATTAACAGATCCATCAAACTCTAGATACCATAGGTTTTCTTGATTTGAACTGGTATTAGGAGATTTTTCCATTTCCTCAGCAAGAATAGTTGGATTTACAGTCTCATAGGATTCTTTATGTGTGACTGTTAATTTATTATTTTCCAAGATTTCTTGAATCTGAACTGTGGGTTCTTTGTCTAGGAATTCATCCTGACTTAAAGTCACCATTTTTACATCAGTTTGGGTTTGAATCTCAGTGTTGTATAAGATAAAAGAGTCCATGTCTGAATGCATAGAATAAAGGGGAAAGTTTTGAGGTTTTTCTTGACTACTTACCACATACTTCATCAAAGTTTCTCGGTATAGCCTTTTAAGCTGGTCGAAGACTGAGATAGTGGCATAAGACATGTATAATTGCAAAGATTCTTGTAGCTTGGTACCCCAGGATCTAGATAACAGCATTCCATACTTGGGTGGAATATCAGCTACCACCACATCCATGAGAATTGTCTTGGCTGGATATTCGACTAATGACACACATAGATCCTTGATAAAGCCTAGACAACGAACCTCACTGGAATCAAAGGAAAAAAAGTCTTTGTATGGCCTTGTGATATCTAGGTCAAACTTTTCCATGACAGATTTGGGCATCAGATTATGTGAAGCTCCTGAATCAAACATTGCATTGTGAAGCACCTTGTCATGAATGTTTAAACTCACATAAAAGGGAGGGACACCTCCATCTACTGTTTTACCATTTTCTCCAGGGCCAAATATAAGTTTTGGTTGATCATCAAGGATGTTCACAGAATCTTTGTTTTCTAAAATTTGTAATGATTTTCTGATTTGTTCCCTAAAAACTTCATGCCTAGCCAATTCAGATAATGGGATGGATACTTTTAACTTACTTATTTAAGCTTCTATACTAAAGGGTTTTTTTGTTTGTGTTTTGACATTTTGGGCAACAAGGTTGTGTCTTTCAACTGAGTTTTCAACAATTGCCTCTTTTGCTGGAATGTTATGATGAACTAGAGTTGCTTGCTCACCATCTTCCAAAGGTTCTTCTACAACTTCTCTGAGTGGAGAGACAAATGTAGGGCGTTGTTTTGATTTATCTTTGTTTGAAGCATCTTCAACAATTGGACCACTTGGATTGGGAGTTGATTTAGGGATAATTGGTATATGAGAGTCCTTGAGTTTGGTTTTGGTAGGTTTCTTGATTGTCTTTTGCTTGGGATCATCAGGGATGTTTATTCTCCTACTTCTCAAGTTGTATTGCTTGTGGACTTCATACGCAGCTGTTTCATACCCTTACTTAAAATCAAAGGATTCCCCTAATTTCATTTGACACTGACTAAGAGTATGAGCCTCTTGGTCTTCTTGAGTTAAGAAAATTGGTTGGCCACTATTGAGGGCCATTAGGTTAATGTGGGGGTCCTCTGTTGGTTCACTAGATGTGGAGGCTTCTGCATAGTTTTCTTGGAAGGGAAGCCTTATGTTTTGGTCTGGACCAACTTTTCCTACATTGGGGTTTTGATTTTTTCTAAAGTTTGGATTTCTTGCGTTGTTGTTTGGTTGGCTTTCCCATGAAGATTTCCTCTCAATAGTTTCCACTCTATCTCCCAACCTGTCCATGCCTTTAATAATTGCATCAAGTTTATGTTCAAAGGCAGAGGGTTCCTCTTTGAAAGTTGTTCTTCTTTCAGTCCTAGCTCGATTTCGTTTAGAAATCAGATTGGCTTCAACACTCACAGCTATGCTCTGCATATCTTCAAGGCTAGGAGGAGCTCTCTCCCTGAGCTGGTAAGCCATATCTGAGTGAAATCCATCAGGGAATTTGATCAATGCTAAGTCTGGTGGTGGTCTAAGATTTATTGGGATAGCAAGGTAGGTATTGTTGAATCTAGCACAATAATCTTGGACACTCTCTTGTGGGCCTCTCTTCAAGTTCTCATATTCTGTTAAGATGTGTAAAGGGTCTTTTTTCTTTTCCCACCTGTTTAGGAAAGTTTGATATAGGGCATCTGAATTAGCTATTGTAGTTGCAGGGAGTGACCTAAACCATGTCCTGACATCACCAGTTAGGATCTGGACAAAAATTTTCATCCTGACATCATCGTCATCAATCTCATAGTTTTCAAAATAGTCTGTCATCCTCTTAGTATGTTGTTGAGAAGTGTAAGTGTCGGTACACTCAAAATAGGTAATTTTGCCCTGATAATCTTGTGGCATAGCCCCTAGATTAGCAGGCAACCGCAGGGGAGCGTATCTATTTGCCATGTTAGCAAGGAAAAGTGGGACAACTGGAAGCACATGGATAGGAGCTGAGATAAGTGATGTGGATGGATGGGTGGAAAAGAGATTTTGGAGTAATAAAGGTGAACTAGAAGAAGCTACAACAATAGGAAGAAGGGCTTGAGAATTTTCCGCAGTAGGTTTAATTTGAATGGGTTTCTACTGGGATGGTTCAAGATTTGAATCAGCAGAACTCTCTTGATTTTCTGGTTTCCTAAGGCTCTTAGCAATCAGATTTGGATTGTCAAAAATAGCTGGAGGATTTGGGTCTGGGTTGAACCTTGTGTATCGAGTTTTCTTCATTGGAGTGAGCATCTAAGTATGTTTTGGTATTTTCTAGGAATACTTGGAGGATACAAGTTTTGACAATATCTTGAAGGAAGCTACTAAAATGTAGGTGGATTTGGGGCTTTCCTTTAGGGAGGTTTGAAACAAGGATGGCCAAAGGAATCTTTGGGACAGCTGTTTAGAATCTAAAGCTAAACTGGAGTTGGACTGAAGTAGATTTTATTTACTCTTGTGATTGCATAGCAAAGACAGTTTCAAAGGCTGCCTGGCTAACTTTAGGCTCGATCTGTAGCTTTAGATATTAGACAGTAGTAGCAGACATTCATTCAGGTCCCCAGCGGAGTCACCAATGATGTTATCACTCAGGTTGTTCCCCAAAACTTGTGAGAAAAGGGAATACGGCCGAGGTAACCACTAACCAATCTTTTAGATGCAATTTCTAGCCAAGCTACATCTAGAGAGGGCTCTCTCTATATAATTTAAATTTGTTTATTTGAAGTTTTTATGCTAGTTATGATGTGCAGAGGTTTGTTTTAAATTTGTTTGGATGGTGATTTCAAACAGAGGTAGGATGCAAGTCTGGAAGATTTTATTCCACTGGGCAATGGAGTCTATGAAGATGGATTTCTGAGTGTGTTTCTGTGATGATGGGCAATACTACAGAGCAAGATAATCAGTTTTGGACCAATATTGAAAGCTAGTGATTGATGGGATGTAAGCCAGGGGGTAAAGGGTAGTCAAGAATCCTTTATCATGGTGGCAGAGGGAAGGTGCATGAATATTTTCAAGGAGCAATGAAGAATTCCTTGGCAATTTTCAAAATGAAAGAATTAACAGAAACATAAGCATTTAAGAATTTCTGTTTATGCTAGTTCTAAAGAAAACATAAATAACAGCAAGAATTGAACACAGAGTGTATTTAAACAAGTTCCGGGCTATTCTTTTTCCCTGTTGCTAAGATTATGAAACATACATGAGATTTTCAAAACATAGAAAACATAAAGACACAATTTAGAATAACTTATTGATCCAAAGAAAGACACAAGAATTCTGTAGCAGAGCTCAGAATCATCAAATCCATAGTCAGAAGGTCCAGTGGCAATGCATTTCAACAGCCTTTGCATTAAGAAATATCAAACCTACAGCGCAGTCCAAGAGGAGAATCACCAACCCCGAATACATTCCTTGGGGAGGTATTTATAACAAAGAGATTTACAGAATATCTTGTGGATAATATATGAAGCAATAACTTAGTTTACCTACTCTTTCAGAGAAATAAATGCAGAAATAAAGGTAGGATTTATTGTGGCTGTGCTGGCTGCTTTAACTGAAGAGATATTTTAGACCTTTTAACCCAGGAATTCGGTTGGTAGTTGTGTCTTTAATTTGCATTCCTGCGTTGCTATCCTGATCTTTTCACCTACTCTTGATTTATCTTTAATGTGTCCTGATCCTCGCTTGAGCTCCTTCCTTCATATCTGCCACATGTCTTGCTATTTGACCAAGTGTATGTAGGCAAAAAGATCCAAATTACCTAGGCAAAACTTCCAGCATACTCTGCCACCATTGTTCTGTAGGCAACTGATGTCTTTGTATTTTTACAAGTATTTCATTAGCATCAGTATACCTGTAAAAGTTAGGCTTGACTTCAAAAAGATGATTTATTTCATGTTCTATAAAAAATAAATTTTCCAATTTTTCATATAAGCTCTGTCCGGAAGGAGGTCCTAGATGATGCAGTGATCTGATTTGTTACATACATGTTTACTCTGTGAGCATACTATTGATGTGATAATAGTTTTTGATTGCTTGTTAGTAGACTGGGTAAACCCTTCTGCTGCAATTTTGTGAATTTCTCTATGAAGGCATTAATGCCCATCTGCATCTCTTGACACTTCCTTTCCAAAGTTTGTATAAAATTTCTCATTGTTAGCACCTTCTTTATTGTCAAAATGGTGCCTATCCTGTCTATGATCTCCAAAGTTGCTAGCTGTTCTTTAGTATTGGTATTCAAAAAATGGATGAGCCTATTGGCTTGCTCAGGCATATTTCCCAATGATGCCCTGGCCCTTTGAATTTGTTGTTGTGCCCTTTCTATCAATTCAATTTGTTCATAGATTGTTTGAATTGATTGCCATTGGTCAGTAATGGAATGGCTAATCTTGGTCCACAAGATCATTTTAATGTTTGCTAGAGGTTTACGTAAGGTGATATCCTTTTCCAATGATTTCACCTTGTTCTCCAGGGTCTTTACTTCTCTACTTTTTTCTGCCACTGTTATTTTTGACTTGTCATAGCTCACCTCTAATTTGGCTAGTTTTTCTTTTGCCTCTTTGAGCTCTAACATTTGAGCTTCTAGCTCTTTCACTTCTTTCATCATTTCTTCCATCTTCATGCTAGTCTCTGGCTCTATTGTTGGTGTTGTTGTAGCATCTGTAGTTGTTTTACCTGTTGTTGATGCTGGGATGGTAGGAGGGACTGCTATTGTACCTGTGGGGGGAGCAGTGGCACTTGTTGGAGCTGCATCAAGTGGCTGGGAGGTCGACTCTCCCTGATTCTCTTTAATGGCCTTCTCCAATGCTTGCTCTGTTTCTACCAATCTCTCATTCATTCTCATCAGCAGACTTACCATGTCCTCTTCCTCTTTCTGTTGTGCAACTTCTGTAGTTTGTGGATGCACTGTAATTGGCCTTTTTAATTGCCTTTTGAGGGCTACAATGTCCTCCTCCTTCTTCTTGATTAGTGATTTGATTCCCTTTGCATCCTTAGGATTATGCCCCAGCTCGATGATGATTTCTTCTAAGGACTTAATCATGTTGTCCTTAGCTAAGGAGGAAGCTTTCTCTAGTTCTAATTGGGCAGAGGTATTGTGTAATGAATTTTGCAGTTTGTGAGCAAGCGATGCCTTATCTGCGAAGGTGGCATACATCATCTCCTTAGTTTGTTTATGTAACTCAATCTGGTCAATTGGATGAATGTCTTTGGAGAAAACTTCCAGATTGGTTCTTATATAATCAGCAGCTGACTGGCGTTGCTTTGTCTTGGGCTTGAAATGGCTGAAATTTTTTTTTGTTGATTGGTAGGTGTTGTCCTCATCAGTTGATTATAAAGCTGCATCCTCACTGGATCATTTCTAGCTTTTATATCAGTAAAATTTTTCTTGATATCTAAGCTTTGTTTGCTTTGAGGCCTGGTGGATGAAACTTCCACGCTATGTTGCCTCTCTAGCTCTTGCTGGAATGAGCTAGCTGAGGTGCCAGGTAGTGGAGATGTTTGCCGCTCAATTCTTCCCTGACCTCTCAGGGTGCTTGTGGTATCTTCCACAAATTCCTCTTCTAAATAGGGATTCAACCTCTGCCTCTTATCTCCTATATGTTCTAATGGTCCACTAGCAGGGGCATCGTCTTCTCTGTCTCTCTTTCTGCTCTTTTCCTCATTTTGAGGAGTCTGTAGAACAGGGGCTTCGGATGCCTTGGTTTGAGTTGGGGAAGCTTGCCCTTCTCCCTGTTCTTGTGTTGTAGTGGGCTGATTAGCCATGGTCTGTTGTTCTGTATCCATTACTTCCTTGCCCTTTGCTGCTGAGCTAGCCTTTCATGCTGCTTGCTCTGAACTCTTAGCAAAATATGTATCACCTCCAATGTGTTGGGCAGCTTCAAGGGTACCTGTCCAAAAGAGTCCAGGTCAAGTGTTTTCTCAAGCTCTTTAATTTCCTTTTCCAATTTCTCTTCTCCAGTCATCTCTTCAAACAATGTGTCATCTAGCCATTCTTGTTGATTAGCATATTGCTGGATTTCAGGGATTGGACAGTGAACATATGCTGGCAACTTATTTTTGTCTCTCCTGTAGCTTATAAAAGGATTGGAGTCCTATGGTGCCCAATAGAAACTCTGTTTTAGTTTGAGTCTTTGCCCTAAAATCTCATCAGCCTCTAGCCAGGCTTCCCTCTAATTGAAGGTGAAAGGGCCCAGTTGATTCCTTATTTTAAGTTGTGCCTTTTTCTTGGCCTCAAAGAAATGGATTACATCTACTTGGATGAATTGTCTAAAGTATTCCAAGGCAAACAACCGCATTGGCACATATTTTGGCAATTTATAGGGGCTCAACTCACAGCCATATATCCAAATCACAGTGTGATTCTAGTAAAAGTACCAGTCACCTATGCTATAACGCTTGGAGAGCTGTAGAATTCTATGCATTTCACCAGAATGTCTGTCTGGAGGACTTGTTATCAGTAGAGAGGTGGCTGGATATATGAATAGATCAATAAATTCACAATAAGTGTAAGGAGAATAGTAGACATGGTGGAAGACTGGGGTCCAGAAGATTACAAACCTTGGCTCTCCCTTGACATCAAATTTTCTGAGGGGAACTTGAAAAATATCTGGCTGATAGTAGAGCAACAAATGATATATGTATGATGTGTATTTAAACACTCTTTCTCTCTCCATGCTCATGAATTGTTCATGGATCTTATCAGCTATGTAGGTGGCATAGTCATACCTGATAGCAGGGGGTTGTCCTGGAGAAAAGATGGATAATAGGACCAACGTGGTTTCATCTACATACTCACCGGTTTTGAATCCCAGGATGTAGGCTATCATATCAATAATAAACTTTCCTACTTCATTAAACCAAGTGTCTAGGTATGGAGGAGGTTCCTGTGGTTGACAATTGGGTTTCATAAATGTTTTGCCAATTCTGGTTATCTCTGCACTTGGCAATTTGGCACCTTGGTCAAGCAGAAATCCCAAGGAAAGAGGAGTCAATGGTTCATTTGGTTTGAAATGTAGCATCTCATTTATTGATTCAGGGGTGGTATAGAATAGAATTGTCCCAAAAGGAGACATCACTGCCCTTTGAGTGGGCTCATAATTGGCATGGCATTGGTGAATGAGGTCAGGAAAAACATTTACACAAGGAAGGTAGTACATGGGCATATTGGACTCCCAAATCCCAAAGATGTCAGTTTTGCTTCTATGGTTGTTCCTGATCTCACAAAAGGCATGGAGATGACATTTGCTGCCCATTATATCATTAATCTGGAAATCCTTGTCAGCTAGGGGTAACCACTCCAGTTATTTATGTGGGGCATGAAGAGGGGCCACATGGAGGGCTACTGGAGCAGGAGCTACCATCTTTATAAGTTCTCAGGTGTTTTTTGATTGAAATGTGGACTTTTACAGCAACAGTGGGCAAAATAGAGGCCCTGGGGCTTTTTCCAGAGGATTTGCTAATTGGAGTGCTTTGTTTTGACTCTGGTGGGCAGAATTTGAAGCAAAAGGATGAAGCTTGAAGGGTTTTTCTTGCAAGGGGTGAGTAGCTATGGTTTCAAGGCCTTTCCTTTAGCAATTACTGACGAAATAGACCTTGAGCTTGACCTAAATTGGAGGGATTTTGCTAAGTGGGGCAGAATTGGTAGTTTCTATAGCAAAATGTGGGTAAACTAGTAGTTTCGGTGGGCAATTTTGTAGATGGAAGATAATCAGGAAGGTTGGGAGCAAGACTTAGGTGAATACTTATTTTTCTCAGCTCGTTGGGCGAATTGTACAGAGAGGTATGCAATGTGCAAGTTTTTTTTTAATGAATGAGTGATCCTGGTGTGCTGATGGGGAGGCAGCAGGGTGAATTTTAGACAAGTTTCTAGCACTACCCAGACAATTTTCATAGTGAAAAATCGAAATTCAGAGGGTTTTTCACAGGATGATGGTAAATACCTATTTTCATAGTGCACTGGAGTTACTGGCCGGTTGGGAGATGATTTTCACAGTGGGGTGCCGAGCTATGGTGGTCGAGGTGGCGGACTAAAGGTTTGTTGGTGAACTCGTCGTCGTTTGCATGCAAAAGCTCAGCAAAATTACACAATGAGAATGGAAAAAAACAAAAAAATTTACGGGTTTTTTTAACAAAAATAAGCTTTTTGGGCTTTTTGGTGCTTTTTGTGATGACGTCATCATGACGTAGATTTTTTGTTGTGTAGCGGGGTATGGAAGGTGATGCGGTGGATGACTTGGCATTGAGGTGGCAATGGTGACATGGTGCTAATGTCGTTTTGACGTCATCGGATGATGTCAGCGGTGGGGAGTGAAGGCGGTAAGTGGTTTTATCACACCACTTTTGGGGTGGCAACGGTATTGAGCGGGGGGTCGCGATACATGCGGGTGAGCGATACGTGCCCTTGGTACGGCAGCGAAACAACCATTTTCCCGAAACATAACGTTCAGGCATTGGGGACATCACGATACAGTTCCGCACCGTTGGATCTGAGAGCCCTGATCCAATGGTCGATGGTGAATGGTAAGTTGTGGCGGTGCGGCATGGGGACCCACTTTGATATATCGGCTTTGTATAATTTTTTTGCAGGGTTTTGTAGTGTATTCAACACTGGACAACAGCCATTGGTTTTTCATATAACCAAAGGTTAATATGAAACCCAAAGTTTTACATGCGGTAAGGGTTATTATAAGGTTCCAGGTGAACCTTATAATTCCCGAAGATCCTTATCATACGGCTATATTGCCAAGGGTTGGGATATTTGTTTTTTGGGGATTTTTTATGTATTTATATACTAGGGGGAGGGAAAAGTTATATAGGAGTTATATAGTAGAGTTAGGGGGTTAATATGACTATGTGGGATGGGTTTGTATGGTTTAAGCTAAGTTTATAGAGTGAAAACTTAGGCATGGGGGGGAATGAAAAGATGCCAAGTGGTGAAGTTTAGGAAACTTTGGCAAAATGGAATGAAGACTTTTTACACAAGAAATGTGGCTTGTTTTGCCTAGGTGAAAACACATTTTCACTTAGTTTTTCTATGAGATGAAGTGGACTAAGGGTAATGAGCAGATCTCATTGCCCTTGGGGGGAATGTTAGTAAGTGTTTCTTGGGAAAAATTGGGAAGGGAAATTAGTCATGCTCCATTTGTTTTGTAACCACCTTGCCATGGCGCCTTATGATTTTTATGAGATGAAACTTGTTCCAAAGGAGAAAAATTGCTCATAGACCTACTCCTCCCACATCAAAACTGCCTACCCAGCCTAGTACACCTGACATTTTTTCTTCATTTTCATTGGGTGCATTTGAACTAGCAACCCTGATTCTTCTCTTTCCTTTTAGCTGCCCTCCTATCTAGGTCTACCCTTATTTCTTCCAGGGCTCAGATTAAGCTGTTGAGACCCTTTGCTTCTCTACCTAACTACTTGTCTGCCAAGCTTGAACTATTTGTGCAGACCATTATTCTCTATTCTAAGACAAGTAAATTCAAACATGATCTAGCTGGGATTAGGTTGTCTGGCAAATGATCAAATGTGACAAGAGTTAACCACCTATACATGGTGAAATTTCATCAAAGTATGGAACCTTTGCAGCATGAAAAGAATGAACATTTTTGGCACTTCTGCAGTCAAACATGAAAAATGAAACCTATTGGTATAGGAAGCTAACACCTGCAGTAGGAGTCCATCCAGTTGTGCGAGTCTCCAACTTCAAATGAATTCTTCTTGATGTGCCTATCGTTCCAGGCCTTTTGTCTTCATTGCTCAACTGATTGATGGAAATCTGCTAGGAACCGTATTTCATCAAGTTCCATGAGTTGGCTCAGCTTGTCTCATAAGGCACTGTTATCTATCATTACCGTAGCTTTTGAGATGAGCATGTTAGGCAGTATAAATTCTGCTAGTACCACCACCTCTCTACCATACACGAGCTAAAATGGAGTTTTCTTGTGGATTCTTTTAACTATTGTCCTATATGCCCATAGAGTCGATGGAATCCTTTCGTCCCAGTCGTCCTGATTGGAAGATATGACTTTTGTTAGCCCTTTCTCTAGTATTGTGTTAAATGCTTCTACTGCACCATTTGCTTGAAGATGATAAGGACTAATCTTATTATGTTGAACCATAAAAGTCGTTAGCATAGCTTCAATGGTTTCATTCAGAAAGTGGGTACCTTGGTCCCTTGTGAGCTCCTTGGGCATCTGATCCTTGAAATAATATTTTCAAAAAGGAATCTTGTTGTTGTTTCTGCTATGCAGTCTTTCATTGGTGTGACCTCTACCCATATTGTGAGGTATTCCATTGCTGTAATTATGTATCAGGCCCACGAGTGTCTTTTTGGTTTAGAAATTAGACCAATGAAGTCTACTGCCCACTTATCAAAAATCTGCACCGAATAGACCGGGTGTAGTGGTGGTTCATTGCGCCAGGAAGGCCTACCGACCCTTTGATAGACATCACACTCATTTGAAAATGCTTTAGAATCCTTATCGATAGTGGGCCACCATAATCCTATGTGTACTATCTTTCTTGCGGTGCCCTTGCCTCCTACACGGCCTCTCGCGACTCCTTCATGGCACTCACATAGGACATCCTTTCTTTTGTGCTACAGGACATAGTGTTTGAGTATTTGATCCAAGCCCATTTTATAGAGGTACCCTATGATTAGCTAGTAATCTGCTACTCTGACCACCAAATTACGCCTTTATGTTACCATGTATCCCTCTAGGAAATGACCTGTTCTTAGCAATGTATAAATCTCTTCTAGGTGGTCAGGAATGGCCTCTATCCTAAATAGGTCGGCGTTGGGCAACTGGTCATTTATTGTGGAATCATTCTCCCCTATATACAAGAGTGATAGGTGATCTGGACCTACATTCAATCTACTTGGCTTGACCACCACTTCAAATATGAATTCCTGGAACAGTAACAACCATTTGCATATTCTTCCTTCTAGTACTAGAGCCTTGTTTACTAAGTATTTCAGTGTGGAATGGTTTGTAAAGAATTTGAACGGTGCACCTAGTAGGTAGTGCCTGAACTTTTGGAGAGAGTAGAGAATTTCCAAAGCTTCCTATTATGTTGTTGTGTAGTTCCTTTCCACCGTAGAGATCTTTCTGCTAGCATAGTATACTAGATGGTCCATCTTTTCCCCTAGTTGCACTAAGACCGCTCCTAGTGTTATTCCAAACGCATCGATGTGTACATGGAACATTTTGTTCTAGTCCGGGTACACTAATATGGGGCCGCTTACTAACCTTTCCATTAGTTTATTCAGTGACGCTTGACAGTTCGTAGTCCACAAAAATTCTTCCATCTTCCTTAGTAGTTTCTCGATCGGGCTATTATGGCTACATAGTTCCTGATGAACCATCTGTAGTATCTTTGTGGCCCACGTTTTCCCTTCGTTGTTTCACATTGTGCAGTGGTTCCATGTGGACAATTGCTACAACCTTGGTGGGGTCCACACAAACTCCATCTTTGCAGACGATATGGCACAGTAGAGTTCCAAAGGGAGCTGCAAAAATGCATTTTTTAAGATTTAAGGAGATTTCCAACTCTTTGCACCTCTCGAACATCACTCTCAATAAGCTAGTATGCTTCTTCAATAGGATGTTTATTGTCCAGTCGTCCATGTAAACTTCTGGAACTTATGAATATAATCCTGGAATGTAGCTATCACTATCCTTGAGAAGACCACTAATGCGTTCTTTAACCCAAACGACATTACATTGTATGTGTACGACCCCCACTCAATTGTGAAAGTTGTTTTCCTTTTGTCTTCTTCAGCTATTCGGACCTCGTGGTAACCTGAGAACCCATTTGTGAACGAGTATGCTTCATTCCCCACAACATTGTCTAGGACTTTGTCACTGAATGGCGTCGAGAATGGTACTTGCACGCATGAATTGTTCATTCTTATGTAGTTGACGCATACCCTAATTTCGATTGCATCCTTCTTGTTCTGAATAACTATGGGGCTTATCTAGTCAACTTCATCTATTGGAAATATGATTCCTACATCCAAAAAATTTTCAATTTTCCTTTTAACTTTCTCTTTTACCCTTGGGTTCAGTCAGTATGGTGTGTGATTTATTGGTCAAGTGCCTGGCTTCCGAACAATTTTCATTTCTACCAGGTTACCCTTTGTCCCCTTGATTTCTACCACTGAAGCTAGGAACAGGTCCTGGTATTCTTGTAATAATTCAAAAATTTCCTTGGTGGTTTGTTCGCCCCAATAATCTCCCACTGATTCTATCTTGGGATTAAATTTCTTCGCCACATTCTATTTTATCAGCTTCACTGGTAGCAAATGGGTGCCTTCCGTTGAAGGGTTCTCTCAAATACCTCTTTCCCCTTCTGTTTCTTCAAAGGCCAGGTGTCTAAGCCCCTCCAATCTATCCTCCTCCAGTTTTGCATCAATTTTGTTGCAGGTCACAAATCCCGATGATTCCATATCGTACAAGCATTACAAAAAGTTTTCCTCATTCTCCCCTTCAAATAACGTCTCTTGGGTGAACAGAACCCCTTTTATTACCTGTAGTACCTCTATCATTTGCACCCCAATGCCTCTAAATGAAAAATCACCAACAAACTATGCTTCCAAGGTACCCCAACTAGCCGTTTGTCACCGTAGCTCCTCCCGGATATACCAAGCCGGGGGGACAGTGCCGAGGGTACGTATAAATTCATGTACCCATAGATTCCTTGGCAGTTCCTGGCTTTCCTAGCTGGTTGTGCAATGTTTGAGGTGCTTCTCGAGACTTGAATTCCCTATGTATTTCCCTTCATCATGTGGTTGATCTACCTTCCTGTTAAACCTTTCCTTCATTTCTTTCTTAGCGTCCCTCTAGTATTTTAATAGTTTGCAGTGCACCTTCCACCATATTGTTGGTGTTGCCATAAACACAATGTCTAGAAAGGGAATTCATTGGTCTTCCAATACGTCCTAGTCCACCCTATCTAAAAATGATCTATCATCTCAATGCCATAGTACTTCAGGTAGTAATTTGTTCACATGTCTCCCCAGTTTACTCATCTTATCATTGCATACCATCAAGTTGTCTCCCATGTAGCTTCTAAACCAGTTTCTGAGCTTTGAATGCTTCTCTAGCTAAGAGATCCTCCGATCGTAGGATTTATGTAGTCCTCCATTTTCCCTACCGTGAGCATATATAATTGGTCTAGCACCATTGATTCATCCCTGTCATCTGCTGGCTCGGTAAACCTAGGTCATTGGTAGGGATTTAATGGCTGGATCACCCTTAGCCCATCTGCTTCAAAAATCATTAGCTCCTTCTTCAAATTTATGACATTGTAGTTTTCATATGCCCAGTTAATCCCAAGAGTGCTGGATACGGGTCTTTATCCCCCATAATGTCAATTACATCAAACTCGGTGTGCATCTTCACCCCTACTACATCAACCTCTACATTTCCCAATGTCTCAGTAGGAAATATACAATATTGGTTTACCATTGTTAATTGAATTGGTGAGTACTTCAGCTATGGCTTCCCCATTGCCTCCCAAGTCTTCTTGGGTAGGATGTTTTCATCCGACCCTAAATTTAGCATAGTGTCCTTTATCTAGAATCCTGCCACTTGTGCATTGATTCAAAGCTTCTTTCTGCTCATGTTCTTATTCTGCTTCACTCTCCTAGAGACTTTCTTCGGCAAGGTTTCACATGGTTGTCCCACTTCCTCTTCTTCCATGGATATTGTGGAATTTAAGATTTTCCACAATTCCTTCAGCATGACCTCATCCTCAACAATTTTCAAGAATAATTTAAACCATTCCCCAATTGGCTGGGTGTGAGTGGGCACATGGACTTGTAGTCTTTGGTTGTCCTTATCTTCGGTCATTACTTTAAACAATTTGGCTACTTCTTGATAATATTGTTTTTGGCGCACGGGCTGATATGCCCTCCATGGAGATGTCGCTTTAACGATCAAGGGGGGGTCCTTGACATAGTAGTTCTCCCCTATCTTCTTCCCTCCTCGGGTGACTATATTAATATTGGTTGCAGGGAAGCCATCGTCAGTCGAAGGCTTAGCATTCACCAAGTTGGACCCCCCTATCGGGTTCTATTTTCCCGCTTCGCAATGAGCTCTGGCCAATCCTCCATCGCATGGGTGTTAAATCTGCACTGCAAACACTAAGGTCTCCTCGGGAGTGGGCATTCTCTTGTGACATGTCCTTCTTGGTTGTCGTTGTAGCACCTTAAGGGCCCTCCTCCTCCCATTCTTCCACCACGTCCATTTCCTCCTCACCCCCCTCGACCTACTTCATTGACCCAGAATGTGGATCTACCCAGTCTTTCTGGTAGAGAGTCCAGTGCTCGGCATTGATCGGTGTGATGAGTTTCCGATGGAAAAATCTCATAGTTGTTGTTATTGGTGACATTAGAGTACTTTTACAGAATTGGTCACATCTGCAGTAGGTGCCCATATGCCCTATAGATCTTGCAGAAGTCTGGGTTATTCCTTCCTAGGAAGGGTCCTTGAGCTCTAACTGCCACAACTCCTGTGATGGGAGGGGCCCCTGACAACCTTGCCACCCCCCCTGGTTGATTAATTCCTTGCAACTGTGGGCATTCTATCGCAACATGCCCTTCCACCAGGTAATGGGTGCACCAAACATTGGGCCTGGCTGGTCATACGGGTTGGAGATCCCTTAGCTTCTTGGTCAAATTCGCGATCTAGCTCTGCAGGCCTATGATCACCGGATCTTGTAGACTTGTGCCTCCCTGGTATTCATGGGGGTATCCTACCATTGCTTCTATTCAGAATACTTGCTCCAATGCATCCTCCAGGGTTCCTATCTTTTTTTGTGTCAGCGGTGTTCTGGTCAAGGGCAAGAGTGCCTTGATAAAATAGTCCCATTGGTGATTTGGGTCCAGGGTGTAACGCAACTTGGCGATGGCATCCTTAAACCTTTGCATGAGCTCCCAAGACATCTCACCCTTCCTCTGCTTGATTTCCCGTAGCTCTAATAACCCTTGTTGATCTATTTGTGACACCTTGAATTCTTGCACAAATCCCCTCCTAATATCATCTATGGTGGGATTTTGGTTCTGCTCTGTCCACTTTATGAACCAGTGTAGAGCCTGTTCTCTTAGCATGGTCTCGAATTCAACCACCCCAACATTATCTAGAGTTTGATGAGCCCTCCAGATGGCTTTGTAGAGGCACTAGTGTTGCTCCACATCCTCGTCCCCCCATCCTACAAATTTCGGGTCTCTAGTAAACGATCCTGCCATACATCTCTGAGTATGGGCTAACAACACTAAACCTTTTCTTCCCAACTGTTGGGATCCCTGTACTCCCAAGTTATTACTATAGCCGGTTCTTGTACTACTTCCAATATTGAGACCGATCATGTATTTTTGTTGTTCACTATATACTTGTAGTGCCTTGGCTAAGCTAATGACAAATTCTTCTAGTTTGTGATAAATTACTAGGGGAAGGTTTGGGAAAATGCCACTTATATTTCGGGGTTGGGGCTACTAAATTTTAATGGATGTTTCTTCCTTGTCAAACAACCTCCTCATCCCATCGCCCACATTATCGTCATCTCCTTCCTCATCCCAATATGGTTTCTGATCTTGCGAGTCTACTTCCATAACTTGCAGGGAAGGTCCCCCATCCGTTCCATGTTGCGATTCCACTTCTGAAACCTTCTGAGACGATCCTCCTTAGGTCTCCTGTTGCAATCCTATTTCTGCAACTTACAGGAAATGTCCTTCTCCATTTTCCCTGTTCCAACATCCCTTTCTCCTGCACTCAGGTAGCCTAGCACCATCTTCTCCCTCCTCATCAACTCGGGTTTTTCCCATCACCACTCATATTTGGTGGGACCCCCTCCTTCTCTTCCCTAGAGCCTGAGCCACTCTTCCCTACCGCTTGTCCACTAGAAACACCCTTGATCCAGATCTTGGGAGGAGGTCCCCAAGATCTGAAAACTTGCAATGGATCTTGGGGGAAAGGCCCCCAAGATCTAAAAACTTGAAATGACCAGGAGAAAAATATGAGAATGCCCAATAAACAAAACCACAAAGAAACTTTTTATTAAAACCCAAGTGGAAATAAACTAGCTAGGGCAATGGTAGCTTATCTCTGAGAAGAGATGTGGCAGCTACATGCCTCTGAGCTGTAAAGGCTACATTGTGGCGAACAATCTGTCCTTTTACAAAATATGACTTGTTACTTATAGTATTTTTTTAGTTACAATACCATGGGTCAATTCCATGGGTGAATGAATACCGTGGGTGGATGTCACAATACCACGGGCCAATTCCATGGGTGAATGAATACCATGGGTGGATGTCACAATACCACGGGCGTTTGCCATTTACTACCATGGGTAAATTCCATGGGTTGATGAATAATATGGGTGGATGAGTACCATGGGTTGATGCCATTTTCCATTCGGATCATTCCTCCCTTAAGAAGCAATGGTCCCCATTGCGTAAAGTTCCCTCCTACGAAGCCTTTGTTGAATATGAAGAGCCACTCAAGATAAGGGTTTTATGTGGTTAACCCAAAACCCTGATAAACGAAGATCCGAGGATAGAGATACCCTGTAATGCTTGTGACCAATTGTGATTCTGACAGTGTGCAGCCTAGCAAATGGACTTCGATGACAAGGATTTTATGCGGTTGACCCATAACCGTGATGTTGGTTGTTGATGAAGTAGCAGGTGCCTACATAGCCTAGGGTGGGAGGGCACGTCTCCAAATAACCCAAGCCGAATGCTGCTATGTTGAAACTGATGAATGTGAAGCAGGTGCCTACTAAAGTGGGGTGGGAGGGCACGTCTCCAATGGGAACCCACTCTGAATGCTGCTCCAGAATTAAAATGGACATAACTCGGCCAATATAACTCAGAATATTTATTGTAACCTGTTTTTAGAAGTAGAAGGATCATTTTGCATCTTCCCATGAGTTGGAAATCCTTATCTCGACACTCTGTGATCTCAGATTCGCACTGCAACAGTTCCACCGTCACAAAAATTCTGATAAAATAGCTGATTTTAAATCAGCGATATCTCCCACATCCGAACTCCGATTCGACCCATTTTTTTTTTTGAAATTGGGTGATTTTTCGAGAGGAATCTAGATCTGGTATTTTTTTTTGTAGATTTTATACCAAATTTTTCAGATCTGATCTGCAAATTCGCCGCCCAAAAAAAGAATTCCTTCAGAAAAATGAAAAAAGAAAAATTCTTCCTACTTGACCCAAGAAAGTGCTCTGTGGAGGTTGTAGCACATGCCTGAAGTTTGTTCAATATTGCTGCAAAATTTGAAACTGAAATATACATGAAACCCTCATTCCCATGGAATCATAACCTGCTCCGATACCACTGATCCAGATCTTGGGAGGAGGTCCCCAAGATCTGAAAACTTGCAATGGATCTTGGGGGAAAGGCCCCCAAGATCTGAAAACTTGAAATTACCAGGAGAAAAAATGAGAATGCCCAATAAACAAAACCACAAAGAAACTTTTTATTAAAACCCAAGTGGAAATAAACTAGCTAGAGCAATGGTAGCTTATCTCTGAGAAGAGATGTGGCGGCTATATGCCTCTGAGCTGTAAAGGCTACATTGTGGCGAACAATCTGTCCTTTTACAAAATATGACTTGTTACTTATAGTATTTTTTTAGTTACAATACCATGGGTCAATTCCATGGGTGAATGAATACCATGGGTGGATGTCACAATACCACGGGCCAATTCCATGGGTGAATGAATACCATGGGTGGATGTCACAATACCACGGGCGGATGCCATTTACTACCATGGGTAAATTCCATGGGTTGATGAATAATATTGGTGGATGAGTACCATGGGTTGATGCCATTTTCCATTCGGATCAACCCTCCTCTATGCTCTAACATCCCTAGCTCTTTTCAATCCTTCTGCATCCATCCCCTTGCAGCATCCATATCCCTTTGTAGGCAACATTTCCCTCTTTAATTCCTTCCCCTCATACTAGAGTTTTACTCTTCCATCCCGACAGTGGCTAAAGATAACATTCCTTCCTCTACCATAAACATCTTAATCCATGCTGGGACTTCTCTTATCAACTCCCTGTTAATCTAGGTTGTCATTGATGTCAATATGGGAATATTCTGGACAGTAAACAATCATGTGAAGCTAAGTAGAGCAGATCCATGAAGCAACAAGAGTATGTCTATATAGCAATATCCTAGCATACTAAATGATGATATGAAGCCAAGGAGCAAGGCCATCAGGAAAGCCAAGCCATGAGTAAGAGTCTGTTAATGGAGGAGTTAACAAAGGAGGCATATCAAAGCTATCGCTTATGCTTAAGAGTATTGCAGAATATTAGAGCAAGAGAGGCATATCAGAAAAGAAAGAAGCCATCAAGGTATGAAGGTACCAGACAAGTTCACTGAAAGACATTGTAAACCCAAAGGAAGACATTGGAGCAAGAGGAGCCATATGGGGAATATCGCATGTATTATATGCCTAAGAAGTCGTACAAAGAGGAAGAAGTCATCGAAAGAGTAGTTAACAGAGGAGCATCACATGTAATATATGCCAAAGAAGAACTATCAGAATCTAAAAGGAAGACCAATCAGAGGAGCATAGGAGTATATATATATGTATTCATATATTCTATAAATACACAGACCTACTGCACCATTATAAAATTCCCTATTGTTATATCACATCCGTGGTAATCACAAGTTATGAAGGGCTACCACCCCCCAAACCCTCGACTTGGATATATGTATGCAGACCCACTGCAACGTTATAACATGCCCTATTGTAATATTACATATGTCGCAATATCGCAAGCCTTGTTAAAGTTTTGCCACATTAAAATGCCAATTGTGATATGTATGCAGACCCGATGATCTTATTATATCGCGCAGTAATGGTATATCACATTCGTCATGTTGGGAGATATGTATCGCAGAGTTTAAACCCCATGTCACATTAAAATTGCGATTGCGATAATAACGTGGACCTGACTACACCATTGCAATATGATTTAACATATTATCACATCCGTCACATATTGCATATATTGTAAAGCCTTGCCACTCTATAAAGCACCAATTGCAAGATATATATGGACCTAATGGATTCATTAAAAATATTCCATTGAATGTCGCATCCATCCTGTCGACAGAAGGGGAATTGGCCATGTTGTGTGCAAAACTGCTGATTGCGATAAAGTTGTGGAGGAGTGGACCCGATGAAGTTATAGATTTGGGCGTAATGTATTTGAAGTCTAGCCTTAAGCGTTCGGTTGGGTTTTTCGGTGTATTCCTATGTATTCTGATAAATGTGTTGCCCAAGCTTTTTAAGGCCAAAAGCATAAATAAACATTTCTGATAGTTTAGTGGGCCTAAACGATTGTGATTGTGTTTGTGACGTGGCATGTGGGGCCTCCCTATTGGTATTGTTTCTCCAATGAAATCCTCTGTAACGATGAAGTCTAATGTATGAATATGATTAAAGGAAATGGACCTCTCCGATATTTTGTAGTAAGTAACATTTCTTTGTATTTCAGTCGCTTTTCCTCGTAAACGTGTCCAATGACCATTGGCGAACACGAAGAGACAGAGGAAGCCAAAGATCGGGAAGCCCAAGATCAAGCAATCAAAGGAGGAAGCCAAAAGGTTGAGCAAGCACAGAAGAAGCAGAAGTTCAAGCGAGTGAAAGGGAAGCCAATGGTCAGGCGTATCAGTATAAGAAAATAGAGAATTGCCTTTATGTTGTTGTTGTTGAAAAACTAGAAGAAATAGAGGCAGTCGTAGGTCCAGCAGAACAGAAAAGGGTCGAATGTCCAATAGGATAGGATTCGAAGGATGAGCATCTCTGTTGATTGTGTTAGCCTGTGAAAGACTCAGACCTGTGATGAATTAATCAGATACGCAATCCAGTCTGAAGAACAATTTTGTGATGTAATAAATAAAGTTTTATCTAACATTGTTTGAAGGGAGAAGTAGCCAGTAGAGAAGCAATCATGCTAAAGCATTTATTGTGACAGATAGAACAAATGCTTCAACAAAAAGTTGGTTCTTGTGCAGAGCTTAATGCAGCTAATAGTAGACTCACTAAAGCTGTGTTGAGACATTATTAGAGTTCATGATGGCTATTGTAGACTCTGTGTAGATAGTATGAAGAGTTGTGAAGACTCCTTCATAAGAACACAAGTTTCCATTGATGTTGTAGCATGGAAACTACAATGAAGTTGTAAACAGACATAACTTAGTAAAGAAGAGTTTTGAGAGCAGAAAATTACTACCAAACATGCCTTGATAAGATTGGGTCAGAGCACTTGGGGTTGGTACCTTAGAAGTTGGAAGGATTGGTGTCCTTGGGGTTGGTGCCTTAGAAACTATAAGGATTGGTGTCCATGGGATTGGTGCCTTAGAAACTGGAAGGATTAGTGTCCTTGAGGTTGGTGCCTCAAAACTGGAAGGATTGGTGTCCTAGGAGTTGGTGCTCCTAAGTACAAGGTTGGTGCCTTGACAAAACAGAGTTGGTGCTCTGGAGGTTCGAACCTCAAAAAATTTTGAGTTGGTGCTTGGCAATAGATTGGAATCATACATACATATTTTCTCTGTTTTATTGCAAATATTATATTAATAAAAGCATTCATTCTTATTGTTCATCTTGTGTTCTGAATATGAATGTTTTAGCTGGTAAAAATAACAATTTAAAAGAAATATTGATTCAACCCCTCTCAGTATTTCCAACAATTGGTATCAGAACCACTACCTTCATTCAAAGCCTAACAGCTTTAAGGATCATCTTTAGAACACAAATGGCAAAGTCAAGGAAGAAAGTCTCCAATCCTCCTAAGGATGTGTCTCCCTCTACCACTAAAATAGAAGACAATCAATTTGAGGATGCTCCATGGTTCAATGGGAACTCTAATATATGGGAATTAAGAATGAGGAATTTCTTAAAGAATCAAGGCATTGAAATCTGGAAATCAGTAATTGTTAATAGCATGATGATGGAGAATCCAAGGAGTACAATGAAAAAGCAATGAAGGCAATCTTAACTAGGCCACCTGATTCTATAAAGAAAAATTTAGGAAAATGTTCATTAGAAAAGGGTATATGGTACAAACTTCATGACCTTCACTCAAAAGGAGCATTTACCATGACCATTAGTCAAGAAGATGATGGAAATCAAGAAGAAAATCCAGAACCCATCATAGAAGTTGAAAATGAGAATGATGACATCAAGGCCAAAGAAGATCTAGAAGATGAAGAGAATGAAAAAGATTTTGTAGAAGATCTCCTTGCTCAACTTACAGCTTCCATGGAAGAGATTATCAATTTGAAAAATTAAAATAAGGAACTTAAGAAGAAACCACTAGTTGGTGACCAAGACCAAACAAGGAAGAAAGTTGACCTTGTCCAGCTTCAAATACAGGAAAGGGATGAAGAGCTTGTCAAGCTGAAGAAGGAATTTCATCAAAGCAAAAGAAAGCAACATGAAGAATTCATATCCATGACAAATCAATTGGATAAAGCAAAGAAATGGGAATATACCTTGTTAAGTCAACTTGAACAAAGGCACAATAGCTTGAACAAACTTGAAGAAGAGATTGGTCAGTACAAGGCAGAGGTATCCTCTCTCAAATCTCAACTACAAGAAGCAAGAAAGTTAGCACAAGGAGATGAGAAGATAATGGAAGCATTGGAAATCATAGAAGAATAGGTTGATGAAGCAGAAAAGGAGATAAACACCATGATATGTCAACTAAAAGCAAAGGATGAAGAAATTTTCAAATTAAAATCTAACATCAAACTTCTCAAGGCTGAAACATGTAAAGCTACAAGGATCGAGGAAGAAATGGAGAGCAGTCTAGCAAAGGAAAATGAAGAAGTCTTCAAAATGAAGTCAAAAATCATCTCCCTTAAAATAGAAGCAAATGAAGCTCCTCATATCAAGGAAGAAACTGAGAAGCAACTTGCTAAGAAGAAATATGAGTATGAAAGATTGGAAGAAGAGATTGTCTTCCTTAGGAAAAAGGGGGATGAACAAAACCTTGAAGAGCTCTCAAGCCTTGGATGACATGCTCAGCCATCAAATATGTTCATTTGATAAATTAGGTCATGGGTATGTAGGTGAACCCTCAAACAAGAATGATAATGCTTCAAACAAAAAGGATGTGAAGAAGCCAGAAAAGAATGGTGATGCTCCCAATTCCAGCAAAGGCAAGGAGAAAAATCAAGGCAACAATGGAAGAAACCCTGCTCCAAGAAGAAATGTAGACAATGTCAAGGATGCTAGAAGCAATGGTTATCATCAAAGGATCTCAAGACAGAAAGACTTCAAAAGTACACCAAGGAAATCTCCATCTCCCATGTACCAAAGTTTATTTCTTGGTTATTATTATTCTTGTACAAAATTTGGTCACATGGCAAAAGATTGTAAAGCATATCATGAAGATAGATGTTATGGTCCTGAACCATATCATAAAGATAAATATTATGGTCCCCAACAATCTCCAAGGAACAATCTTGTAGAAATAAATCATGAATTCTTATTCATGAACAATGTAGAATGCTTCAAGTGTCATAACATTGGTCACATGGCACATGATTGTAACCTAACTTGGGCTCGTACACAAGCTAGAACTATGCAAAAGAATAAAGTTACACAAGTATGGAGAAGGAAGAAAATACAATCTGAAAGTCCCTTGAACACTCCAGCCAACAACAAATGTTATTGGCCTAAATTTTGACAATCTAAGAATTTGATGGGAAGACTCTCCCAAAAGAGACGATGCATACAGTTAGGGGGAGCTTGTGATTCTTGATCATTATTGCAGAATCTATTAATGAAAGGGTCCTTATGAAATCCTTATTGAGTTATATTAACAATCATTCTTTGATAAAGATCATCTCTCAGGGGAAATCCATTGAAGAATTGATCTCTTAACTATTCTTGAACTGTTGTTGAAGATGTTTTCCACTTTATCACTAAGTAGTAACTGGAGAAACAGAGAAGATCATCTAATACTAGAGAAATAGGGATAATAACTATGTTGTTGATATTACAGATGTTAAATGTTTTGACTCGGGAATTTGATGTGAGAACAGGTAAATTATGGACACAAATAGAGGAAATCTTCAAACAAACAGATACATCTGAAATGGAGCATGAAGCGAGAGCAATTGGCAGCTTCTAACAAAAATTGAAGCATTGCAAAAAGATGCAAATCAGCAAAAGGAATTTGAAAGACTGTCACAGATTGGATATAAAAATCAGCTAGTGGAGATAAGTCGCAAAAACCTTTACAAGAACACGAGGAAAAGATGGCTCATCCAAAAAACTATAGAAAGGAGAATGTTGTGCAGTTGAATCTAGCTCAGTAATTTAAGGAGAAGCACAGAAATACAAAGGAACTCTGATCTAAAGATAGATAGCAAGAAAGACAATTTCAGTGGAATTTTCTTGATCAGAGTATGAAGGCCCATTAATTTTTATTGTGGAGACAACAAAATATGGATTGAAGCATAAAAACTTGGACTTGGACACTTGGTGTGTGGCTATTTGTAATGTGTTTGAAAGCATTGAAGTGGAGCATCTTTAAGCATTGGTGAAGCCATGATAAAGTAATTCTGAGACATTAAGAGGGGATAATGTGCTAATTGATGATAAAGCATTAATCCCTCTATCTTGAAAAAAAAAGAGAGTAGCAGTTCGACAGGGGGAGTCCTTGTGCACTCCTTTTGCCATTGATGTCAAAGGGGGAGAGAAGAAGAATATTGCCATCAATAACAAAGGTGGAGTTTGTTAATCTAGGTTGTCATTGATGTCAATATGGCAATATTCTAGATAGTAAACATCATGTGAACCCAAGTAGAGAAGATCCACGAAGCGACAAGAGTATGTCTATATAGCAATCTACTAGGATACTAAATGATGATATGAAGCCAAGGAGAAAGGCCATCAAGAAAGCCAAGCCATGAGTAAGAGTCTGTTAACAAAGGAGTTAACAAACGAGGCATATCAAAGCTATCGCTTATGATTAAGAGTATTGTAGAATATCATAGCAAGAGAGGCATATCGGAAAAGATAGAAGCCATCAAGGTATGAAGGTATCAGAGAAGTTCATCAAAAGAATTGAAAATCCAAAGGAATACATTGGAGCAAGAGGATCCATATCGGGAATATCACATGTATTATATGCCAAAGAAGTCCTATTGGAGCAAGAGGAGCCATATCAGGAATATCGCATGTATTATATGCCCAAGAAGTCCCACATAGAGGAAGAAGTCATCGAAAGAGCAGTTAACGGAGGAGCATCGCATGTAATATATGCCAAAGAAGAACTATCGGAATCCAAAGGGAAGACGATCAGAGGAGCAGAGGAGTATATATATATCTATATATCTATCTATCTATATATATATATATATATATATATATATATATATATATAGATTATATATATTATATATATATATATATATATATAATATAGATATTCTATAATAATACATGGACCCACTGCACCATTATAAAATTCCCTATTGTTATATCACATCCGCGGTAATCGCAAGTTATGAAGGGCTATCACCCCCAAAACCCCTGACTATGATATACGTATGCGGACCCGTTGCAATGTTATAACATGCCCTATTGTAATATCACGTCTATCGCAATATCGCAAGCCTTATCAAAGTTTTACCACATTAAAATTCCAATTGCGATATGTATGCAGACCCGATGAACCTATTATATTGCGCCCTAAAGGTATATCGCGTCCATCATGTCAGGAGTTATGTATCACAGAGTTTAAAGCCCGTGTCATGTTAAAACTGTGATTGCGATATTAACTTAGACCTGACTACACCATTGCAATATGATTTAACATATTATCGCATCCATTGCATATCGCATATATTGTAAAGCCTTGCCACTCTATAAAGTGTCGATTGTGATATATATATGGACCCGATGTATTCATTAAAAAACAGTTCATTGAATGTCGCATCCATCCTGTCGGCAGAAGGGGAATTTGCCATGTTGTGTGCAAAATTTCCAATTGCGATAAATTTGTGCAGGAGTGGACCTAATGAAATTATAGATACGAGAATTATGTATTTGAAGTCCGGCCTTAAGCGTTTGGTCGGGTTTTTCCGTGTATTCTTGTGTATTCTGATAAATGTGTTGCCTAGGGTTTTTAAGGCCAAAAGCATAAATTAACGTTTCCGATAGTTTAGTGGGCCTGAACAATTAAAATTGCGATTGTGATGTGGCATGTGGGGCCTCCCTATTGGTACTATCTCTCCAATGAAATCCTCCATAAACAATGAAGTCTAATGTATGAATATTATTAAAGGAAAAGGACCTCTATGATATTCTTTAACAAGCAACATTTCTTTGTATTTCAGCCACTCTTCCTCCTAAACATGTCCAATGAGCGTTGGCGAACACGAAGAGACAGAGGAAGCTAGAGATCGGGAAGCCAAAGGTCAAGCAATCAAAGGAGGAAGCCAAAAGGTTGAGCGAGAACAAAGGAAGTAGAAGTTCAAGTGAGTGAAAGGGAAGCCACAGGTCAAGCGTATTAGTATAAGAAAACATAGAATTTCCTTTATGTTGTTGTTGCTGAAAAACTAGAAGAAATAGAGGCAGTCGTAGGTCTAGCAGAACAGAAAATGGCCAAAGGTCCAACAAGACAGGAAGCATTTGAAGGACGAGCATCTCTATTGATCATGTTACCCTACGAAAGACTTAGACTTGTGATGAATTAATTAGGTACACAACGCAGTCTGAAGAACAATTCTGTGATGTAATAAATAAAGTTTTATCTGACATTGTTTGAAGGGAGAGAAGCCAGTAGAGAAGCAGTCATGTTGAGGCATTTACTGTGACAGTTAGAACATATGCTTGAACATAAAGTTGGTTCTTGTGTAGAGCTTAGTGTAGCTAATATTAGACCCACTAAAGCTGTGTGGAGACATTATCAGAGATCATGATGGCTATTGCAAACTCTGTGTGGATAGCATGAAGAGTTGTAAAGGCTCCTTCATAAGAAGACTAGTTGCCATTGATGGGATGGCATGGAGACTATAGTGAAGTTTTAAACAAACAGAACTCGGTAAAGAAGTGTTCTCAGAGAAGAAAATTACTGTCAAACATGCCTTGACAAGATTGGGTCGGAGCCCTTGGGGTTGTTGCCTCAGAAGTTGGAAGGATTGGTTTCCTCAGGGTTGGTGCCTCAAAAACTTAAAGGAATGGTGTCCTTGGGATTGGTGCCTCAGAAACTGGAAGGATTGGTGTCCTTGAGGTTGGCGCCTCAGAATTGGAAGGATTGGTGCTCCTAAGTCCAAGGTTGGTGCCTTGACAAAACAATGTTGCTGCTCTGGAGGTTGGAACCTCACAAAATTCCAAGTTGGTGCTTGGCAAAAGATTGGAATCATATATATATTGTATCTATTTTATTGCAAAGATTATATTAATAAAATCATTTATTCTTGTTGTTCATCTTGTGTTTTGAATATGAATGTTTTCACTGGTAAAAATAACAATTTAAAAGATATACTGATTCACCCCCACTGTCAGTATTTCCAACAATTGGTATCAGAGGCAGTACCTTCATTCAAAGCCTAACAGCTTGAAGGTTGACCTTTAGAACAAAAATGGCAAAGTCAAGGAAGAAATTCGCCAATCCTCTTAAGGATGTCTCCCTCTTCCACTAAAATAGAAGACAATCAATTTTAGGAGGCTCCATGGTTCAATGGGAACTTTAATATATGGGAAGCAAGAATGACGAATTTCTTAAAGACTCAAGGCATTGAAATCTGGAAATTAGTAATTGTTGATGGCATGATGGATGGAGAATCCAAGGAGTATAATGAAAAAACAATGAAGGCAATCTTGAATGGGGTACCTGATTCTATAAATAACAATTTAGGAAAATGTTCATCAACAAACAGTATATGGGACAAACTTCATGACCTTCACTCAAAAGGAGCATTGACCATGACCATTAGTCAAGATGATGATGGAAATCAAGAAGAAAATCTAGAACCCATCATAGAAGTTGATAATGAGAATGAAGACATCAAGGCTAAAGAAGATCTAGAAGATGAAGAGAATGAAAAAGGTTTTGTAGAAGATCTCCTCGCATAACTTACAGCATCCATGGAAGAGATTATCAATTTGAAAAAGGAAAATAAGGAACTTAAGAAGAAAGCACTAGTTGGTGACCAAGACCAAACAAGGAAGAAAGTTGACCTTGTCCAGCTTCAAATACAGGAAAGGGATGAAGAGCTTGTCAAGCTTAAGAAGGAATTTCATCGAAGAAAAAGAAAGCAACATGATGAAGTCATATCCATGAAAAATCAATTGGATAAAGCAAGGAAACAGGAAGATACCTTGTCAATTCAACTTGAACAAAGGTACGATAGCTTGAACAAACTTGAAGAAGAGATTGGTCAGTACAAGGTAGAGGTCACCTCTCTCAAATATCAACTACAACAAGCAAGAAAGTTAGCACAAGTTGTTGAGAACACAATGGAAGCGTTGGAAATCATAGAAGAATAGGTTGATGAATTAGAAAATGAGAGAAACACCATGATATGTCAACTAAAATAAAAGGATGAAGAAATTTTCAAATTAAACTCTAACATCAAACTTCTCAAGGCCGAAACATGTAAAGCTACAAGGATCAAGGAAGAAATGGAGAGCAGTCTAGCAAAGGAAAATTAAGAAATCTTCAAAATGAAGTCAGATATCATCTCCCTTAAAATAGAAGCAAATGAAGTTGCTCATATCAAGGAAGAAACTGAGAAACAACTTGCTAAGAAGAAATATGAGTGTGAAAGATTCAAAGAAGAGATTGTCTTCCTCAAGAAAAAGGTTGAAGGGATGAATAAAAACCTGAAGAGCTCTCAAGCCTTGGATGACATGCTCAACCATCAAATATGTCCATTTGATAAATCAGGTCTCGGGTATGCAGGTGAACCCTCAAACAAGAATGATAATGCTTCAAACAAAAAGGATGTGAAGAAGCCAGAAAGAAATGGTGATGCTCCCAATTCCAACAAAGGGAAGGAGAAAAATCAAGGCAAGAATGGAACAAACCTTGCTCCAAGAAGAAATTTAGATAATGTCAAGGATGCTAGAAGCAATGGTTATCATCAAAGGATCTCAAGACGGAAAGACTTCCGAAGTACATCAAGGAAATCTCCATCTCCCAGGTACCAAAGTTTATTTCTTGGTTATTGTTATTCTTGTACAAACTTTGGTCACATGGAAAAAGATTGTAAAGAATATCATAAATATAGATGTTATTATCCTTAGCCATATCATAAAGATAGATATTATGGTCTCCAACAATCTCCAAGGAAAATTTTTGTAGAAAGGAATCATGAATTCTTATTCATGAACAATGTAAAATGCTTCAAGTTTCATAACATTGGTCATATGGCACGTGATTGTAACTTAACTTGGGCTCTTACACAAGCTAGAACTATGCAAAAGAAGAAAGTTACACAAGTATGGAGAAGGAAGCAAATATAATCCGAAAGTCCCCTAAACTCTCCAGCCAACAACACATGTTATTGGCCTGATTTTTGACAATCTAAGAATTTGACGGGAATACTCTGCCAAAAGAGATGTTGCATACAATTAGGGGGAGCCTGTGATTCTTGATCATTATTGCAAAAGCTATTAGTGAAAGGGTCCCTATGAAATTCTTATTGAGCTATATTAACAATCATTCTTTGATAAAGATCATCTCTCAGGAGCACCCCATTGAAGAATTGATCGCTTAAATATTCTTTGAAATGTTTTTGAAGATGTTTTCCACTTGATCACTAAGTAGTAATTGGAGGAACAAAGAAGGTCATCTAATACTAGAGAAATAGGGAAAATAACTATGTTGATGATATTACAAATGTTAAATGTTTCAAATCAGGTATTTGATGTGAGAACAGGTAAATTATGGACACAAATAGAGGCAATATTCAAACAAACATATACATCTGAAATGGAGCATGAAGCAAGAGCAGTTGGCAACATCTAACCAAAATAGTAGCATTGCAAAAGGATGCGAATCAGCAAAAGGAATTTGAAAGATTGTCACAGATTGGATATAAAAATCAACTAGTGGAGATAGCTTGTAGAAACCTTTACAAGAACACAAGGAAAAGATGGCTCATCAAAAAGACTATAGAAAGGAGAATGTTGTGTAATGGAATGTAGCTCAGTAACTTAAGGAGAAGCATAGAAATACAAAGGAACTCTGATCTAAAGGGAGATAGCAAGAAAGACAAGTTTAGTGGCATTTACTTGATTGGACTATAAAGGCCCCTTAATTCTGACTTTGGAGACAACAATATATGGATTGAAGCATAAAAACTTGGACTTGGACACTTGGTGTGTGGCTATTTGCAATATGTTTGAAAGCATTGAAGTGGAGCATATTTAAGCATTGTTGAAGCCATGATAAGGTATTTTTGAGACATAAAGAGGGGATAATGTGCTAATTGATGATAAAGCATCAGTCCCTCTATCTTGAAAAAAAAAAAAGAGTAACAGTTCGACATGGGGAGTCCTTGTGCACTCCTTCACCATTGATTTCAAAGGGACATACAAGAAGAATATTTCCATCAATAACAAAGGGGGAGTTTGTTAATCAGGTTGTCATTGATGTCAATATGGAAATATTCTAGACAATAAACAATGATGTGAAGCCAAGTAGAGAAGATACATGAAGCTATAAGAGGATGTCTATATAGCAATATCCTAGGATACTAAATGATGATATGAAGCCAAGGAGGAAGGCCATCAGGAAAGACAAGCCATCAGTAAGAGTCTTTTAATGGAGGAGTTAACAAATGATGCATATCAAAGCTATCGCTTATGCTTAAGAGTATTGCATAATATCAGAGCAAGAGAGGCATATAAGAAAAGAAAGAATCCATCAAAGTATGAAGGTATCAGAGAAGGTCATTGAAAGACAATGCAAAGCCAAAGGAAGACATTGGAGCAAGAGGAGCCATATCAGGAATATCGCATGTATTATATGCCTAAGAAGTACTGCAAAGAGGAAGAAGTCATCAAAAGAGCAGTTAACGGAGGAGCATCACATGTAATATATGCCAAAGAAGAACTATCAAAATCCAAAGGGAAGATCGATCAGAGGAGGAGAGGAGTATACATACATACATATATATATATATATATATATATATATATTATATATATAATATATATATATATATATATATATTATATATATATATATATATATTCTATAAATACACGGACCCGCTGCAACGTTATAACATGCCCTATTGTAATATCGCATGTGTCGCAATATCACAAGCCTTATTAAAGTTTTGCCACATTAAAATGTTGATTCTGATACATATGCAGACCTGATGATCCTATTATATCGCACCTCAATGGTATATCGTGTCCATCATGTCGGGAGTTATGTATCGCAGAGTTTAAAGCCCGTGTCACGTTAAAACTACGATTGTGATAATAACGTGGACCCAACTACACCATTGCAATATTATTTAACATATTATCACATCTGTCGCATATCGCATATATTGTAAAGCCTTGCCACACTATAAAGCGCCGATTGTGATATTATATTGACCATTTGGATTCGTTAAAAACAGTTCATTGAATGTTGCATCCATCCCGTCGGTAGAAGGGGAATTGGCCATGTTGTGTGCAAAACTGTCGATTGCAATAAAGTTGTGGAGGAGCGGACCTGATGAAGTTATAGATGTAGGTGATGTATTTGAATTCCAGCCTTAAGAATTCGGTCAGGTTTTTTTTTGTATTCCTATTTATTCCAATAAATGTGTTGCCTAGTGTTTTTAAGGCTGAAATCATAAATTAATGTTTCTGATGGTTTAGTGGGCCTAAATGATTACGATTGCAATTGTGACATGGCATGTGGGGCCTCCCTGTTGGTACTATCTCTCCAATGAAATCCTACATAAACAATGAAGTCTAATGTATCAATCTTATTAAAGGAAAAGGACCTCTTTGATATTTTTTAATAAGCAAAATTTCTCTATATTTTAGCTACTCTTCCTATTGAATGTGTCCAATGAGCGTTGGTGAACATGAAGAGATAGAGGATGCCATAGATCGAAAAGCCGAAGATCAAGCAATCAAAGGAGGAAGCCAAAAGGTCACGCAAGCACAGAGGAAGCGGAAGTTCAAGCGAGCAAAAAGTAAGCCAAAGGTCAGGCATATTAGTATAAGAAAACAAAGAATTGCCTTTATGCTGCTATTGTTGAAAAACTGGAAGAAACAGAGGTAGTCGTAGATCTAGCTGAATAGGAAAGGGCCGAAGGTCCAATAGGATAGGAGCCATTCAAAGGATGAGCATCTCTGTTGATCGTGTTACCCTATGAAAGAATCAAACCTGTGATGAATTAATCAAGTACATAATGCAATCCGAAGAAAAATTCTATGATGTAATAAATAAAGTTTTATCTGACATTGTTTGAAGGGAGAAGTAGCCATCAAAGAAGCAGTCATCCTGAAGCATTTACTCTATGTGGACAATATGAAGGGTTGTAAAGACTCCTTCATAAGAAGACTGGATTCCATTGATGCTGTAGCATGGAGACTACAGTGAAGTTGTAAACAAACAAAACTCAATAAAGAAGAGTTCTGAGAGCAGAAAATTACTATCAAACATGCCTTGACAAGATTGGATCAGAGCCCTTGGGGTTGGTACCTCAAAAGTTGGAAGGATTGGTGTCCTTGGGGTTGGTGCCTCAGAAACTGGAAGGATTGGTATCCTTGGGATTGGTGCCTCATAAACTGGAAGGATTAGTGTCCTTGATGTTGGTGCCACAGAACTACAAGGACTGGTGTCCTGGGAGTTGGTGCTGCTAAGTCCAAGTTTGGTGCCTTGACAAAACAGAGTTGGTGCTCTGGAGATTGGAACCTCACAAAATTCCAAGTTGGTGCTTGGCAACAGATTGGAATCATATATATATTGTATCTATTTTATTCCAAAGATTATATTAAAAATCATTTATTCTTGTTGTTCATCTTGTGTTCTGAATATGAATGTTTTAATTGGTAAAAATAACAATTGAAAAGAAATATCGATTCACCTCCCTCTTAGTATTTCCATCAATTGGTATCAGAGCTAGTACCTTCATTCAAAGCTTAACAGCTTTAAGGTTGACCTATAGAACACAAATTGCGAAGTCAAGGAAGAAAGTCTCCAATCCTCCTAAGGATGTGTCTCCCTCTACCACTAAAATAGAAGACAATCAATTTGAGGAGGCTACATGGCTGAATGGAAACTTTAATATATGGGAAGCAAGAATGAGGAATTTCTTAAAGACTCAAGGCATTGAAATCAGGAAATCAGTAATTGTTGATAGCATGATGGATGGAGAATCCAAGGAGTACAATGAAAAAGCAATGAAGGCAATCTTGAATGGGCTAACTAATTCTATAAAGAACAATTTAGGAAAATGTTCATCAGCAAATGGTATATGGGACAAAATTCATGACCTTCACTCAAAAGGAGCATTGACCATGACCATCCGTCAAGAAGATGATGGAAATCAAGAAGAAAATCTAGAACCCGTCATAGAAGTTGAAAATGAGAATGATGACATCAAGGCTAAAGAAGATCTAGAAGATGAAGAGAATGAAAACCATTTTGTGGAAGATCTCCTCACTCAACTTGCAGCTGCCATGGAATAGATTATCAATTTCAAAAAGGAAAACAAGGAACTTAAGAAGAATGAACTAGCTGGTGACCAAGACCAAACAAGGAAGAAAGTTGACCTTGTCCAGCTTCAAATACAGGAAAGGGTTGAAGAGCTTGTCAAGATTAAGAATGAATTTCATCAAAGCAAAAGAAAGCAACATGAAGAAGTCATATCCATGACAAATCAATTGGATAAGGCAAAGAAATGGGAAGTTCCCTTGTCAAGTCAACTTGAACAAAGACACAATAGCTTGAGCAAACTTGAAGAAGAGATTGGTCAGTACAAGGTAGAGGTATCCTCTCTCAAATCTCAACTACAAGAAGCAAGAAATTTAGCACAAGGAGCTAAGAAGACAATGGAAGCATTGGAAATCATAGAAGAACATGTTGATGAAGTAGAAAAGGAGAGAAACACCATGATATGTCAACTAAAAGCAAAGGATGAAGAATTTTTTAAATTAAAATCTAACATCAAACTTCTCAAGGCCAAAACATGTAAATCTACAAGGATCAAGGAAGAAATGGAGAGCAGTGTAGCAAAGGAAAATTAAGAAATATTCAAAATGAAGTTAGATATCATCTCCCTTAAAATAGAAGCAAATGAAGCTGCTCATATCAAGGAAGAAACTAAGAAACAACTTTCTAAGAAGAAATATGAGTGTGAAAGATTGGAAGAAGAGATTATCTTCCTTAGGAAAAAGGTTGAAGGATGAACAAAACCTTGAAGAGCTCTCAAGCCTTGGATGACATGCTCAGCCATCAAAGATGTCCATTTGATAAATCAGGTCTTAGGTATGCAGGTGAAACCTCAAATGAGAATGATAATGCTTCAAACAAAAAGGATGTGATGAAGCCAGAAAGAAATGGTGATGCTCCGAGTTCCAACAAAGTCAAGGAGAAAAATCAAGGAAACAATGGAAGAAACCCTGCTCCAAGAAGAAATGTAGATAATGTCAAGGATGCTAAAAGCAATGGTTATCATCAAATGCTCTCAAGACAGAAAGACTTTAGAAGTACATCAAGGAAATCTCCATCTCCCAGTACCAAAGTTTATTTCTTGGTTATTGTTATTCTTGTACAAACTTTGGTCACATGGAAAAAGATTTTAAATCATATCATAAACATAGATGTTATGGTCCCCAACAATCTCCAAGGAACAATTTTGTAGAAAGAAATCATGAATTCATATTCATGAACAATGTAGAATGCTTCAAGTGTGTTAACACTGGTCATATGGCACATGATTGTAACTTAACTTGGGCTCTTACACAAGCTAGAACTATTCAAAATAAGAAAGTTACACAAGTATGGAGAAGGAAGCAAATACAATCCGAGAGTCCCTTGAACTCTACAGCCAACAACACATGTTATTGGCCTGATTTTTGACAATCTAAGTATTTGATGGGAAGAATCTGCCAAAAGAGATGATGCATACAGTTAGGGGGAGCATGTGATTCTTGATCACTATTGTAGAAGCTATTAGTGAAAGGGTCCTTATGAAATCCTTATTGAACTAGATTAACAATCATTCTTTGATAAAGATCATCTCTCAGGAGCACTTCATTGAAGAACTGATCTCTTAATTATTCTTTGAACTGTTGTTGAATATTTTTTCCACTTGATCACTAAGTAGTTATTGGAGCAATAGAGAAGGTCATCTAATACTAGAGAAATAGGGCAAATAACTATGTTGTTGATATTACAGATGTTAGATGTTTCGACTCGAAAATTTGATGTGAGAACAGGTAAATTATGGACACAGATAGAGGAAATCTTCAAACAAATAGATACATCTAAAATGGAGCATGAACAAAGAGCAGTTGGAAGCTTCTAACCAAAATTGAAGCATTTCAAAAAGATGCAAATCATAAAAAAGAATTTGAAAGACTGTCACAGATTAGATACAAAAATAAACTAGTGGAGATAACTTGCAGAAACCTTTACAAGAACACAAGGAAAAGATGGCTCATCAAAAATACTATAGAAAGGAGAATCATGTGTAGTGGAATATAGCTCAATCCTTAAGGAGAAGCACAGAAATACAAAGAAACTCTAATCTAAAGAGAGATAGCGAGAAAAAAAAATTTAGTGGAATTTTCTTGATCGGACTATGAAGGCCCCTTAATTCTGACTATGGAGACAAAAAAATATGGATTGAAGCATAAAAACTTGGACTTGGACACTTGGGGTGTGGCTATTTGCAATCTATTTGAAAGCATTGAAGTGGAGCATCTTTAAGCATTGTTGAAGCCATTGTTAGCTCCTGCTGCAGCAGGTATTCATTTTTCATGATTGGCATTTCACAGGCCAAATATGTCGTACTTTGCTTGCTGCAATGCTCCATATTTGCTCAAACAGTCTCCAAATGAAGAAGGCTTCTTCAAGATTCATTCAATTGCCTTCAAATTTTGTAAAAGTTTTCCTGGTATCGCTACTTTTTAGTTAAAGGGAGGTCCAAACAGTTTAATCTTGGTCTCCCTAGGTTTAAATTTTCATGTTTTTAGAAATATAGAGATTGTAAATGTCTGTCCAAACAGTTTAATCTTGGCAGACTCTTAGATAGGTAGAGAAATAGAAGAGTCCAACAGTTTAATCTGGGCTCTGGAAGAAATAAGGGTAGTATGTAGATAGGAAACATCAAAAGAAAAATGTATGATGGGTTTGCAAGTCTAAGTGCACCCCCAAGCAAAAGAAGAAAAAATGCTAGGAAGTAGGCTGGGTAGGTAGTTCTGAGGCTGTTGAATTGCTGACAAGTTCTAGGTTTGAAGATATCCTATCATGCAGAACATAATCAACAAAGGTTTGTAAGCAAAAGGCTCAAATGAGGTATAGCTGACTCCCCTTCACTGCTTTCCCCCAATTATTAACTAACATCCCCAAAAAAGAGGTCAAGATCTGCTTGACACCTCTTTAGTTCATCATCTTCATCACGCTGGTTGAGTAAAGATCTGCTTTGCTCAAAGTTGTTCCATATCTGCTCCCGAAATATGGTCCTACCCCCCCCCGCAACAGCTTAAGTTCCCCCGAACTTAGCGCTTTCTTATCATCTACATGTTAACCACTAACATTATTATATAGCTCCCTATGTTTCCCGTCCCCGTATTAATATTAAGTAAATTCCCCTATGTAATATTCTCTCCCCCTGGTTGAGAAATAACCATAGCAAGTCCCGGGAATCGCTTAGTTTATCAGAAACTAAGCAAGAACCCAACCTTCAAAACCACCTTCCACATACTATGGACTCCTTCCTAAGTATAAAACTCCCCCGAAGTAGTCGGACCCCTTCCGAAACTTCAAAGGCCCTTCACACCCACTTACTTACCTTTTTCCCCCTTCAAAGCCATTTTCGCATCGCAACCTCGCCATCTCACTTTCATGCAAAACCTTGCCCACCCGTTCCCCGCTGATGCGACATTACGAAATCGGCGATCACAAGCGTCGAGTTTCTAGTCTGTTCACCCCTCCGTCTTCCCCGATGCGATATCGCAATATCGCATATCGGCAATCGCAAGCACCACACGCCCAACCTAATGATCCCCCTCTTTCCCGCCGACGCGATATCGATATATCGCATCGGAGTCTCTTCATCACAGTCCACCAGTACCCCACCACGTCACGCTGTACCAGGGACCCACTGATGACGTCATCCGCCGTACAGCCGATGCAGTGCTTACGTCAGCAGCTAGAAAAGCCGAAAAAGCTTTGCGCAAGAAGAAAAGTCGCACTTCGGAGCTCCAGATCAAGAAACAGAGGAAGTTTTCGATGCACGAATAGCGCTGCATCGCTACGGGAAATAGGCCATTTCGAGGAATCTTCAGGGAATCTTCTGGTTGCCGAGCCCACTGCGCGCCGAAAAAGCCCGAAATCGCCCAATCGTGCCAAAGGATCCGGTTTAAATATAGCAGCAGATCATTCACAGAGTTCAAAGTGTATCAGATCAAATCAGCAGGCTTCAAGCGTGTCAAAGAGTATCAGTCGACGGCGGAAATCATCAATGTAGCGGCAAAGTGTATCAGAGAATATCTTGAGCAGCGGCCCAAAGCAAGAAAAATTGAATATCTTCCGGTAGATCCATAGGAGGAGAGCAAAGTCACCTGGAGCTCTCAAATCATAATAATTGCACATTCAATTCGCACCAAAGCCGAACTGTAGCCCCAAAGCACATTCACTTCAGCAGCAATGCATCTGGTCCCGAAGGGCCACCTTGTCACCTGTTCCGATTCAGCTGCCCCCAGCGCAGCCAAAAAGATTTACTTGCATTTATTTCCAGCAAGCATTTAGGTTTTGAAGAGTTCTAAGCAGACCTGTCACGGTCACTTGTAATGATGTCTTCCTGATATTTTGTTTATAAATACCACCCGAAGCGATATTGTAAAGGGTTGGTTGGTTGGTAGTAGTAGTTGTTGGTTAGCTCCAGCAATTTTCTCTGAGTAAAGACTCGCACTGTAATTGTCATATTTTTCATAATCAAAGATTGTTGAAAGCATGGATTGCGAAACAACTTGTTGTTTTCTCTTGGCCAAGGAATGATCACGGAATTCCTGTGTCTATGCATGGTCCAATAAGTGTTCTTCTCCCCTGTTTATTTTATGTTTTTATCATATCTCCGCCTTTCTAAGCTACAGGAAAAAAGAATAGCTTAAGATTTGTTTAAATACACCTTAAGTTCAATTTCTACACTTTTCAATGTTTTCTGTTGAAACAGTTATGAGCTAGAATTCTTAACTGCTCTAGTTTACCCTGTTTCTTTCGTATATGAGTGCATTTCTTTGGAATTTTTTTAACTGCTCCGGGATCCCGCTCATCCTTCTCCCTTTGTCAGCATGTTGAAATGATTCTCTTTGCCTTTCATCCCTGATATTCATTCCGTACTTTTCAGCAGCTTGAATATGTATCATGCGTGGTTTATCCGCTCCGTATCCCTTGTGACAAGAAAACGCTCGCTTGCTTCATCTGTGCTCCCTTGCCCAATGGTTCAGAACTATAACACTTACTGTGCCTCTTTATCGAGAATCCTACCTTCCTTCCAATCACAATCAACATTCCCTTGAAGTCAGAAAGCTAGCCTAAAATCATCAACTAAGGTTGAATCTAGATCAACTAAGGTTGAATCTAAAGGAGAGAGCGCTCTCCAATTGCAAGTGGGCTAGAACCTGCAATCAGAAGATTGGTTTGTGGTTACCTCAGCCGTATCCCTAATAGGAGCCTAGGGACAACCTGAGCGATAACAGGGCGGCCATCTGTAATTTATAGGAAAATTCAAATTCAAATCCGACCTTCCCCACAAAATTTGTTCATAAATGTTATATTGGCAGCATATTTTCAAAGATAACGCATTTAAATTCTACCTTAAATTTCACCTCCCCCACTCCTCTTAGTTGTTTCCTCACATTCAAATCATGAATAGTGATCGTAACGGTCACTTTCTGGCTGCCCTGCGCGGTCTCTGCTCCTATAGCGCAGCTCCCTTCGTGCTTTTGGTGATGTTGTGACATTCTTCCATCCCGCACAGTCCCCCAGTCACGTAGCCCTACAACCCAGGCAGTGTAGTTTATAGTCCTGTGCCTCCTTTCAGCTACCTAGAGTGCTAAGACTATGTTTCCATCATGTAGTCATTTGACTGGATCCCCAATGTATGGCTTCAATGGCTTCCATTTACCTTTCTGGGAAATCGATCTCCATTCAATTTCACGAGTTGAACTACTCCACCATCATTGATATCTTTGATGACAAATGGCCCCAGCCAATGCATATGAAATTTTCCTAGAAATTTATCAAACTTGTTGTCATATAATAAAACCAAATATCTTACCTTGAAGGTGCGCACTTTGATGTGCCGATCGTTCCATGCATTTTTACGCTCCTTCTGAACTTGCTAATAGAATCCAACCAAAAACCTATCTTCTTCAAGCTCTGTCACTTGCACGAGCCTCTCTTCCAAGGCTCTGCAATCTGTCATTCCTTTGAATGCTGCTATGCGTAGACTAGGTATAATATACTCCATTGGCATCACAGCTTCTACGCCATAAACCAGCCTGAAGGGTGTCTGACGAGTCAGTTTTTACAAGTAGTTCTATAAGCCCATAACACCGTGGGTGCACGCACATCCCAATCATTCCTTTGTGCATTGCAAACCTTCATCAGCATGTTGTCCAATATATTATTAAATGCTTCAACCGTCCCATTAGCCTGCGGATGATATGGCGTGCTATTTTGATGATAAACTTGGAATTCCTCCATCAACACATTAATCGTTTCATTAAGGAAATGTGTAACACGATCGCTCATCAAAATCTTTGGGAAAACAAACCTAGTTAGCACATATTCAAATAGGAACTTTGTTGTTGCTACCCCTATACAGTCCTTCACAGGTTGCGCCTTTGCCCATCTGGTCAAATACTTCGTCACAGTGATGATATACCGTGCACCCATCTTCTTTCCTGGAGGTTGAATCAGGCCTACAAAACCAATGGCCCATTTCTCGAATGGCTATAATGACACTTGCAGAATCAAAGGCATCTCATCCCTCTATGATGGCCTACCCATCCTCTGACATGCATTGCATGCCTTACAATAAGCCTTGGAATCCTTATGCAGTGTCAGCCACCACAACCCAATGCATAAAATCTTCTGTGTTGTTGCTTTTCCTGCATAATGTCCTCCCACCTCCATGAGCTTCAGCAAGGATGTTGTTCCATTCAAACTTAGGTACATAACATCGCAGAAATTCATCCGAGCCCATTTGACATAAATGTCCTACAATGACAAAAAAGTTTTTCGGACACACCACCAACTCCTTCTTTTGTTGACTAGTATACCCTTTTGGAGTTGTCTCTGTTATCATGAAGTGTATAATATCTGCAAATTGATTGTCAGCTATGTGCATCGCAAAGACTTGTGCATCAAGCAGTCCTTCCTCCAAATTAGTAGGCTCTTCTCCTGTTTCAATACGCGCCAGATGATCTAGTCCTACATTCAATCGTCCTGGCTTCACAATGACTTCGAAATCATATTCCTGAAATAGAAGCATCAATCTACATATCTTCCCCCCCAACACAAGCTTGTTAACCAAGTACTTCAATGCAGAATGGTTTGTATACATCTTAAAGTGTCTGCCTAGCAAGTAGTGTCTGAAATTCTGAAGCACGTACACCATAGCCAAACCTTAGCACTCTGTCGTTGAATAGTTCTTCTTAGCTTTAGACAACTTCCTACTTGCAAACGCTATAGGGTGATCCAACTCTCCCTCACTGGCCTGTGTCATTACTGCTTGGAGCGCAATACATGACGCGTCCACATGCACATGAAATTCCTTCTTCCAATCTGGGAAGACTAGGATTGTCACAGTGACCATCTTTTCCTTTAACACATCTATGCTTTGCTGACATTCTTCATTCAAATAGAATGTAGCATCCTTCTTTAGCAGCGTCTCCATCGGCGATGGTAATCTATGCATAACCCTTGATGAACTTTCTATAGTATCATGTATGCCCCAACGTTGCATGCAGCTGTTTCACACTTCTTGGCACCCCCAAATTAATTATAACTACTATCTTAGCAGGGTCCACCATTAATCCTTGTCTGCACACCACATGGCCTAGCAAGATTCTGAAAGGAACACGGAACAAACATTTCTTCAAATTGAGCACGATCTAATACCTTTGGCATGTATCCAACATCTACCATAGGCTGGCTACATGGCATTTCACCAGCCCAAACATTGTCCAATCGTCAAAGTATACCTCCAAAAACATGTGAATGAAGTCTTTGAACGCCACGATGACTATGCGCAAAAATATCGTCGATGCATTCTTCAGTCCAAAAGGCATTATAGTATACTGAAATCATCCCCACTCAGTTGTGAAGGTCATCTTACTTCTATCCTCCAGTGTGATCTTGATCTGATGGTACCCCAGAACCCATTAGTGAACAAATATGCTTCATGTCCTCCTACATTATCCAACACTTCATTGGTGAACGGAGTCAGAAAAGGATCATGCACACAAGCGTCATTCAACTTCCTGAGATCTATGCATATCCTTATTTCATCCTTCTGAGTCTTTTCTTGAACTACTATTGGGCTCACCCAATCAGATTCCTCCATTGGTTCAATAATACATGTCGCAAGAATTTTATAAAACTCTAAGCGGACCTTTTCTTTATACTTTAGATTGAGGCAGCAAGGCCTTTGCTTGATCGACTTCACGTCTGGTTTCAACATAATTTTCATAACTCCCAGGTTCCCTATTATCCCTTTTAAGTCTGAGAACTTCATAGTGAAAAAGTCTTGGTATTCGCAGAGCAACTCAATGACCTTATCCACTATAGCATCATCCCAGTAGTCCCCTATCTTTGCAAATTCGGCTCTACCTCTATCCAGATGTTCACTTGTCTTATTTTTAGTGGTGTGATGATATCTAGGTTTTCTATCTATGACCCCTCAACTTCATCGTGTCCCTTTGTTTCTGGGATATTAATGTTCCGCGGATCCTCATCTTCCTCTTTAGTAGTCACATTGTACCAGTCCAGCGTGTGGCGCAGCTGGGTGGTCCAATCTGGTTGAATCAAATCCAAGGGATCCTACGGTATTCTGAAGATCATTGCTTTGACCTCTTGTAACGCTTCATAAATGCACTTGAATCCATCTTCAAAGCTGAATTTCATCAAGAATCCTTGTCTCAAAATATCCCATTTGTCTGTTGCATGGTGGATCTCTGTCTCCAAGTACTGATTCATAGGTATTACATCCAAGGTGTGACAAAACAGATGCACCCACTCTGGTTGCGGTTCTGCTCCATAAGCATCAATCCATTTGGCTAAGTGATTGCGCAGATCGCTCCTTCCATCGTATTTTTCTGTCAACCATACCTTTGGGCGACAAAAACACACCCTCATCATTCTTCTATATTTGCATCATCCATCGAATTTGTATTTATGCATACCCCACCATATTGCAGGCATAGCACATAGTGCCAAGTCCAAGGCTTGGAAGCGATGCTTCTCCGACATTTCCCTTTCAAATGCATCCATAAATTTATCAACGTCATTTAAACCATCATATTAAGGCAGACTTCTTACCTCTCAACGATTTGGTCATCATGTTACATCTTAGCGTAGATACTTCGCGCAATCTATTCTACCAATGTTCCAATTCCTCGTCTGAGTCTGATGTGCAGGAGATTTTTTGGTCCCATGCAAGACGTCCATCAGTTGTCGAATTCACCCAATCTTGATCTCACGTCGTTATCTTATAAATCTGGTCCAAATCATATCGCTTTTATAATCATGGAATGGTTCAGTGTAGCGCGGTCCTTCTGCAGGGTCCAACAGTACTACTATGCAGAGTGTTTTTCTTTCAAATGACATTGTTCGCTTCTTCAAATTAATCACCCCATTCATGTCAACAGCCCAGTTGATCCCAAGGAGGGCAGGGTAGGGATTGTTGTCATCCACAATCTCTATCACTTCAAAATCGGCCAACGTGCTCACACCTTCGATATCGATTGTCACTCCCTGTAATATTCCCATGGGGATAATCTTTTGTTGATTCGCCATCCTCAATTGAATAGGAGACCACTACAACGCAAGTCTCCCCATTCTCTCCCATGTTTGTTTAGGCAAAACATTCGCGTCAAACCCTAGATCCATAATGACTTGGTCCATTTCATATTCTCCTATATGCGCAGTGAGTCTCATCTCCCGCCCTATTCTTTCCTTATGCTTACCAATCTTCGAGACCACACATGAGCTATTAGGAGTATCACCAGCACATTTATTGATCAACTCATTTAATCCCTTTACAGCCTTGCTATCTTGAAGCAGTTTCATACAGGTTTCCAAAAATGTAGTAAGCATGGATGGGTCCATTTATTTAGACTACTTATCCCGACTTCCTGAGGTAGAAGCCTCAGTGAAGCTTTTCTTTGCTTCCATGAAGGTTTCCTTCACACACTCCAAATCAAAGCCAACCTCCTTTTCTGGAGCTTTGCAGACCTATTCACCTTCTTTAGGCTTATTTCCCTTATCTTCGCTAGTCGTCATTCCACTTCGTAGCATGATGTTCACATTAGAATCCTCTTCAAAGGGTTCAGCCCTCATCATCTGCAGATTCTTGGTAGGTTGCTAAGGTTGTGCCCCTTTTTCACGTATCTTAGCTAGTAATATATAGCAATCTTTTGTCACATGCTAAAACTAAGTGCGATATCTACATGACAGGCACGTCAGGTTCATGCATTTTTGATCCAGGTGGCTCCAAAGAGACAAACAGGACAAAGAGGGCTAAAAATCAAAGTGTTTTGATTATGCTCAAGTCAGGACCAGAGTGTAGATCTCGCCATCCTGATCGTGGAGGTGCAAACGGTTCATCAAACCGAGCTCGTATGAGGGAGAACAGGCCAGTCAAAATTTGGTCAAAGTTGTGTTGTGGGCCAGGTTTATGTGTCCTACAATTTGACCGACCCTGAGGCATAAACCTAGCTCTCGAAATCGGTTGAAATTTTTGCCTCGTTAATTTTCCCAATGACCCTTATTTTCTTAAAATTTCAAAGTCACCACTCTTTATAAAAATCAAATATAACATAACAAATTGTTATTATAAGGTCGACGGGCCATAACTCTTTGCAGCCTAATCGCCCCTACCTGCATATTATTAAACATGTATTTTAAGGCCGATGGCCATAACCCCCGCCGGCCTAATCGCAAATCGCATCAATATATGGTTTCAAGATCAGCAGCCATAACCCCCGCCGAACCCTTCTCCACAACCATCACATATATGCTATAAATTTAAAACATGGTATATCGGGGTGGGTGGGCCACTGGCGTTGGACCTGGCGCACACCCTATCGCCCCAACCCGATATTGAATACCATCAATTTCATATGCGCCAACACATATCTTAATACAGTCGCCGATATATATCTATATATATCGATATATATATATTTATTATATAATATATATTATATATATATATATATATAATATATATATATATATATATATATATATATATATATATATAATATATATTTATTATATATATATATTATATATCGGCGAAACCACCATATATCGCACTGATATGTGTGCCAACACATCTGTTTAAGCACCGAGTGCCAATATTCCATCGCCAATTGCTGAAATTGGTTGCCGATACATGTGCCAACAAAAGCGCCAATCACCGATTTTATATGTCGTCGATATAGGTGTCGATATCATATGTGTCGATAATGTACTATGCAGGGTTTAAGGGGCGGGCCACCCAATGCGGACCCAACCCCCATTAATACATCATTGCGGTTCACAAAAGGTTATATATGGAGAGGGTGGGATTTGATCCCCTGACCCTCCTCAACCAATTCATATATTTAACCAATGCGCCAACTACTCACACTAATAAATCCACCTAGGATTTTCTTATATAAACTCAATAATTTTTATCTTTGCACAGAGTTCAAGGGGGGCAAAAGGTGGACACATATTTCGAGGCAGTTAATTAATATTTTAATGCAGGAACCATGAATTTTGCAGGAGGGAAAAATTTTCACTTTGTCAGAATTTGACAAATTTTATATGGTTTTTACACCTCTCATCGCCACAAGCGCAACGGTGTTGTCTGTTTCTCCATCAAAGTTCTACATTTTTTGGTCACTTTCAGAATGTACGTGGAACCATGATTTCAGCTAAAACAGGGAGCGGAACCATAATCCTTGAAATTTTCCTAAGGAGGTAAAATTTTGCCATGTCAGATTATAGTCAAGTTTATACTTGTTTTCCATGGTTTTCCACAAGGATCGCAATGGCGATATTGGATTCACCATCTGGGTTGTAGATTTCCAGTCCATCCATGGAGTAGAATCTTTGAGGAATCCCAAGGGGAATCTAAAAGATTCCTTGAGCCCAGAATTCTCAACTTCTCAAAATTCGGATTTTGGATAGTCGATTTAGCACTACTCGATGCCACAAATCTGATGGTGTCTTCAGATTTATTATTCTCTTATTTCTTCTTCTAGACACTTTTCTAAGTGCCAGTGTAGATGTCCACATTCTTGTGCAAGTAGCCATCTTCATACAATCGATGCCTTGAGATCGATGGTCCAAGTAGCTTCAATAGTGTGACATCCACTTCGTCAAATGGCCCTTGGTTGTGAGGTATATTATGTGTTCATTTACTTCTTCTTTATGCATTATGTTGTATAGATCCTTGATCGATGTTGATGCAGGATCTTATTTAGTACATGTTGTCATGATTCCTTTTCATACAAATTAAATAGAGGTATAACTAGCATTTGGAAACTTTGGCCTTATTGTGGTAGGAAGTAATTCCCAGTCGTAATTTAAATTAATCTTTGCTCAAGCTGAATCCATTCACCGCTTTTCATCCTTCACATATGCTCTACCGAAAGCTTAATGCATTATAAAAGATTTTTTTTTCTCACAAATTCTTGTTTGGCCCCCTTAGGCCCATTCCCACTCACTTATTATGGTGCATACATATGTGAAATCAGGGTTCCCTTACACAAGCCAAGCCTTTCCATCTTACAACTCAAGGGATTGGCGCCTTTGTAATATTATTTATATGTGTGTGTAACCCAATTTTAGTATATAGGAAAAGCCACGCTTCCATGCCCTACATCACATTTTTCATCTCCCACACCAAAACAACATCTCTTTTTTATTGTTTCTCAAATTTTTGTTGATTATTTCTGCTCGATCTCACATATAAATGTTCAGTGTATGTTTATGGTCATTATTGAAAAATGAGAATAATTTTTATTTAGTTGTTGATACTTTCTTAGACACATATGTTCAATGAATTACTGGTGCTCTTATTAATTCATTACTTACATATTCATTCACACATGATTTCAACAAACGGTTCCTACATGTGTCACCATATTTATTTTTCCCTATCATGTTGAGAAACCTATACAATTGTCTTGGTTACACTTGTCTCATGTACATGCATGCAAATCCCTTCCATATTATTATATTTTTCCTTGATGTGTGTTTACAAGGACATTAACATTAAGAAAAACATGACTCTATACAATCTATATTTTTCTTTTTCTTACAATAAAAAATATGATGGCTACATAATAAATTATTTTGATTACAGTCAACATGAAATTTTTCAACAAAGGTTCAAGAGAGAATATAAGGGGGCAAAATAAGAGTACTAATATGATGTGGAGAGGAGGTAGAAATAAGAAGATATTTTTTTCTATTCATTTCAATGTAGACTCAGAAGAATTTAACCAATTAACTCAAACTGGTCATTTGGGCCTTAGAGCTCTCGAACCCTTCTCCTACACTACATGTGCCTCAAAACATGACATTGCCTCACCAAAACATAGTATAATTTGTTGAACCTCAATCTCCTCAACAACAACCAATTTATAATGATGGATGGAAGGATGACCCCATGATCCAAGGGATCAAAATATCCTCAAAATATAAAGTGGCCAAAATTTCTCGAAACTAGTGCCAAATCGTAGTGTTCGTCATCTTGATTCCAGTGCCACTTAAATCACTTTAATCTGACATCGTGTGAGAAATTTATGATGTTCTGAAGTTTTTTCCAAATAGATAAAAAGTCAAACAATAGGGTTGACTCTGCTACTTACTGGACAGGTCATACGCTGATGTTAGCAGCTAACTGGGAAAGCATGGTGGGTTGTACGTTCTAATCCTCTGCCACCACGTGGTAGAACCATATAGGACTAGTTGGTGCATTTTCATTGGTTGAAGGGATATGGTAAGGGTTAATCATGAAGTGACATGTGGCCCAATTCCAAGGTGCCACGTGGCACTCCAAGAGAGGCCAAAATATTTTTATGTAAACTGGTCGACCTCGCCGGAGTCAAACCTGTGACCTGCCAAACAACAGCTGATCACATTACCAACATACCACACAATTATTTTTAATATATTATAACCATCGAATTTATTTAAATTCACACCATTGGAATGGTGGCAATAGGGTCCCGATTCTATCGATGACATGTGACCATGGCGCAATAGAGGGGGTAGACCAAGTGGCACCTGGCCCACGTTGATTGCTAGTCCCATAACCACTATGTGACCAAGGGCCAAGATGGTGGGAGCGGAGCGATAAGGGTGGATGGTTAACCCAGGCCACTATCCATATGGCTCCACGTGACTTTGTTCAAGGGATAAAGTTCTAGCGCTAAGGGTTATTAGCGTGGTTAAGTAGGTGACATTATGTGCCTAATTCGACAGGAATTCTGCCAATTCTAGGTGAATTTGTCACTAAGTGGTTGGCGGAAAGACAGAATACGTCGAACAGTTAGGCAGTTTTGCAGAATTACAAGACAGATATCATAGCTTGGTCCCAAGAAGCATATCTTGCTAATTGTTTTAACCTTTTTGAGCTCAAGAAGAGTTTAGATAGAGTTTTTTTAGCATTTTTGACATAATGGAAGTGTCATGTTTGCAATTTGAGCTATCTAAATTGATGTAATTTCATATTTGAGCATAGAATTTAAAGGCCAACATTGGAAATTGGACCCAGATACATAGCCCAGGAGGGCAAACTCCGTCATCAAATTTTTGTTTGTGTGATGTTTTTCATGGTCTATTTTTCTATGTTTTATTTCTGCAAACTTAACTAAAAACACTAAGTTTATATCCTTTTGCAAATTGATCCAATTCCCATAAGACAAACTTTCTTGCAAAATTTTTATGATTTTTTTTACACTGATGGACCCACCAACATTCATGGGGTCTACCTGATAGGAAGTCCCAATTAGACCTCACACCATTTGGTGTAGAAGCCCCATCTGGAATACGACCCGGTTTCCAAAGAAATGGATTTTAATGATGTGCCTTGGCTACAATAACGCATAGAATGGTGTATTCGTGACTTTGGGGAAACAAATGTGTGACTGTGTAGAGGGTCGAGTGCAATGCAAGAAAGGTTCTAACATGATAAAGGGAAAGTGAGTGGGCCCCTTAGAAGCTTTTAATAGTACACATCTTGAAAGGAACACACGAGCATAAAAGACATCACGAGTTAGCTTGCAAAATAGTTCACAAGTTAACTATGATGGAAATATACAACATCATGCATTCAACAAGATTCATACTAAAGCAAACGAAATATTTCATAAGAATTAGCGTAAGTGAAATAACATATATTGGAAACATAACGAGAATAGTCCTACTATATTCACAACATATGCATGAACATGTGTTGGCTCTTAGCTTTTATAAAAGAGAAATTTCCAAGCATAAATATACCATTGATGAACCACTATTCCCAATAGTGGAACATGAAGTCTACACATGTTCCTCCAAATAAATATATGTCCTCTATGCTACAGATCAGCTAAGGCTCTCAACAAAGTCCCAAGCTCCTAATCCTAAGCTAAAATCCTAGCCAAAAGCTTAGCTCCCAAAATCCCTTTACATGAGTTATTAGGACATATTTATATGAAACGAGCCACTATTCATCTCCCTTTTGTGACTCTTGGACTTCCCTCATGACCCTTCAACTTCTTCACAAAATGACTCTTCACATTCCACAATTGACACTTAGAATTCCACTTAAAAATTAATTACAAAAGAATATTACAATATACTTGTACCCATATAGGACAAAATTGGGTATAGCCAACTAGAAAACCTAATAATACAAATAAGTTAAGGGATACTCTAGCTCAACAACTTTGACTTGTAAGTTCTCGGTCACATGATAGTCCTAAGGTTTGTACTATGCGGTGACTTCCCCAAACTTTGCAATGGGATAAGGCTGGAAGCGAACTCTAGCCTCCATGGAATCTGGGTACACTGATTTGGAACTAGTATGAGTTTCCTTCTTTAGCATGAGCATCATATTATTGATCTGGACAGGGCCACCAATGTACTTTTGCATATTCTTCCTATTCACTACAAGATATTCCTTGGTAGCGATATGTTTGAACCGATCCAAGTATTCTTTAACTTCCTCCTTGACCTAATTCCTATGTTTAGCTTCAATGAGGGAGCCAACTGATGGGATCTTGTGTGATTTCACCATGAAATCCACGTTGTTGTGAAATTTTGCATATGAGGCCTGAATGTTGGTGATGAATGAGGTGAGTTGTTTGTTGCTCTGAATGATCATCCACACTTGTGCTTTCTCCAACTCTGCTTGTTGCAAGTTTTCTTCACCAGTTCGGACGGTGCCCCTTTGTATTGTATTGACCACTCATGCATGGAAGCAATGATTGTATGGATAGCCTTGAGGACTTTAACATTATCCTTACAATTTTGTTGCATGTCGTGCAAGTGTGCAACTGCTTTATGCATGATGACAAGCTCTTCATACAAGCTCTGCATGGTTTCTCCTAATGTTGATACTTCACCAAGTATGGTTTCCTTAAGGTCTTCCATATATACTTGCATGGAAGCAGTGTTCTAGACCTTTTCTAAGATTTTTTCAACTTCTTGCCCCGCACCCTATAAGTGCTTCACCAACTGTTTGTTCTCAACCATCAGATACTCCATGTTTGACTTTGTAGCACCTTCAAAGGCCAAGTTGGCTGTGGAAATGGAATTTTCATTCCTTCTTGTGTTTGTCACAATCACCCTTTCTCTCATGAATGCAGGGGATGAGAGATCATCCGGGAAATGTTTCTTCCTTGCTTATACAATCTTATTCTGAAGCTTGTCATAATTCAGATTGTATGTGTCCATGACCACACCCTCATCAAGAGGAACAATTTCCTCTTCCTTTCTTCGAGCTTGCTCTACTATCGAAGGAGGGGGAGACTGAATGGTGACCTTTTGAGTGTTTGACATTAGGTCAACATCTTGGTTCAACAACTTAGGTTCTACCTCCATGTCTTGAATCAAAATTAAATCCTCAATTTCTTGAGTGATCTCCTTGTCCTACAATTGTTCGCTTTCCTCTCCTAGTTGTTGGTTATTCTCTTGTTCATTAGCTTGTTTATATGTTGCTTCTTCTTCTTCTTTTCTCCACCTTTCTTCTTCTTGTTGTCATTTCCTTTCTTCTTCCAATCTCCTTTTCTCTTGTTCTTCCCTATGCTTCATTTTTTCCTCCTACTTCCTTTACAACTTCTTGCTATTTTATGTTGCTATGGCCACTTTCAAGATGATTGAATTTTCTTTCACCTTGTGGCTCTACTCTTCCACTGGACTGTGCGCAAATTTCCTCTTACCCTTTTCATACATTGGGTTGTGCCTTTCCGTTGGTACTGCCTTTGGAGTCACTTCCTTATGTGGAGTAACCTGTGATGTTCCTACAAAGCTAACTATGCACAGGACTTGGAGGGATTATAATAATTCTTCACCTCTTCCTCCTCGAGCCTGCGAAATGTCCTGCTTGGCCACTGAAAATGAATCCTTACTCAGTAGTCTTTGCAAACATTCCTAGGATCGCACAGATTGAAGTCCAAATTACCGAATGCAATTTTTTTTATCTCCTTGCCTTCGGTGTCTGCAACTTTCAGATTCTTGATTTCATACAATCTTATCTACATATGAAGAGTTGGCCAAGGTGCTTTCTTCTCCATGTGTAGAAATGTTGATAACCCTGTGGAAAGATGGCAAGCAACTTCTTGCATGACTAACTATCGGTGGCATACCTCAGTAGAAGATGTAGAGACTTTTGTCTACCAAACACTCTAGAGAAAGTGCCATCCAGTGAGGAAAAATAGTCTTTTATTTTTGACACTTTTTCTGTTACCCCACATGACATGTAAGGTGGCTCTTCCGCAAATATTATCTTATACAATGGAATGAAGAAGTGATTAGTCATATTTTCCATTACTCTTTTATGGCTACACTATGAAAGTAACTTGTAGTAAATGTGCACGACAATTTCTCTTGGTGTCCAGATCTAATTCATGCTAGAAAATGAATTGTGAACGCATATTGCATCCAGTAGGTAGGAAAACATGTGAAATCTAGCTTGCTTTCCCTTGGGAGGATTTTGGACATTACCTACATGGATCTTTAGCTATTGAGCCAACAAGTCTTACCAGTTGAATGTTTTTCCTTCATTCACAATCTAGTTTAGCAAGAATGCCCACCCTTTGGGAAAGGTCTCAATACTTCACTGACCATAAATTTTGTAGCATATGACTATCAAGTGTTGATAAACCTTCCTGAGATATTTTGTCTTGTAGGTGTTGGTGGGTGTATGACGAAACTTTTTTAGCTCTTTGACTAGCCTCTGGAAACCTCCTTTTGCTAAAGTAGTTGGTGGATGCATAGAAGTAAGAATCCACGAGTGATTTTGTCTTTGATAAATGGTACATGAGATGGTATTCTGGTGCCAAAAAAGAGGCAAGCCTTCATCTATTAGCACTATTAAGTGTAATAGTCTTGACATCTATATGAGTGATTATCCAGCTGACAATGTATGCACATGGGAATGCCAAGTATTTTCATGCAATCATGTGTAACCCTGACCTTTGGACATTAATATACATTTGTTAGTCTTCAAGATCTACCTTGAATCTTCTTACTAAGAATTTCTCATTTACTTCGTTCCATGTGATGTATGACTCCTTTTTGAAGAACAAGTGAGTATCTGGGAAAATTGAAAAGTTCATTGGAGTACTCTCAATTTCCTCCCTGGTGCTGCTTTCTGTATTTTCCTTTGAAGCAGTTCTCTTTGGTTCCATGATGACAGTGATTGATCAAGAGAAGTGCTCATAAACTACAATATTTGTAGGAGGAAAAATCACTCATGGAAAACATGCATTAGCTTTAGCAAAATGACTCACAAAGAAAGATCAAGATAACCACCACAAAACTGAAGGGAAAAATTGTGCAATTCTTGAGTTGGGGGAAGGTATTGGATCCAAGAAATGTACATTTCATAGTCTCAGCTGCTAGGGGAGTAGCTTGAGGCTTGATATTGCATAATGGTTAATCTCAGCCTAGGCATATTGAGGGAGAGACTACGCTCAATGGCCAAGTGTGAGTCTTGAGCTCTAGAACTATGCAATGTGTAGTTTTGCAAGATAGGTATTGTGCATTATGCATTCTCAGAGGCCAAGATTGAGGCTTGAGTCGTGGACTTGTGCAATGCCCAATTTAGCAAGGAAATTGTTGGCCAATTGGAGGGTAGATTTGCCCGAAAAGAGGATGGGAAAGTGGAAGATATAACTAATGGTGCAAGTAAGAGTGCAAATATGACTAAGGAAATATATATCAATGAAGATCAAGCGCAGAATATCAACATGCAAAAGGAAAAACAAACATGCATAGGGAGTGGTCGAAATGGTGACCACTAATGAGAAAAACAAGAAAGTTGATGTGACACTTGTAAAAGGAGAATGGTTGACTGAACCAACACTTGTACAAGATAATATAAGTTAAAATTCCAATAACTATGAAAAGAAACAAGCAAAACAACACTCACAGAAGAAAAACGAGAAAAAGCGACAAAAGACGACAAAAGAAAAACTCACCCAAAAAGCGTCGCAAACTCCACCGAAGGCTTCTTGATCTCTTTAGGAGGGCTAGAGATCTAATATATAATGTGAAAATTAGGTCTAGGGGCATGTATTATATAGATCTAGGTTGGTTAGGGTTTATGACGTGCATGCCTAAAATCAAGGAGAAAGTTACACTTGTTAGAAAGTCCAAAAATAGTAACTTGTCACTCTTCGGGAAACTAATGATCACTCCCTATTTTCTAGGGATTTTTTGCTTTTTTGGGAAACTAGCCATTCACACTACCAAGGAGGATTATAAAACTCCCAACCACAAGGGACTGGACAACTCCTTGAATCAGTGAATTGTGCAATTTTTTAGAGCAAGGGAGGCTTTACACAATTTCTCAGCTCAAGGTTGGGTTGTCTCCCAGATTGCACAATTTTTTAGCTCAAGTATACCCTACCTATCTGAATTACACAATTCAGATCCAAAAAGCTGGCCTACCTCCCAAGATTGTGCAGTTTCGGGAGGGAAGATCGGCAATGCTGCAAGGTGTGGGAAGAATATTGCTTGTGATTGAAAAGATTCAAGTTGGGATAAAACAAGAAGTCTCAAGCATAGAAAGGAATGATAATTCTTTAACATAACATGAATACTTGATGACAGTGAATGATAAGCTCCTATGGACAAAAGGAAGGCTCCAAAATTTTGGAGGGTGGTTATTGCACCTACAACACTTGGCGACACACTAGTAGAACTCCAGCTCTCTATATGGGTCTTAACTCATGTAAACCGAGTCTAACTCTTCAGGAATTATTGTTCAATTCATTGATCCCCATAGTTTATTTACTTATATTAAGTTAAAGATATAATCTCTACCATTATCTTCACCAGCAACATGCTAACAAAGAAAAACCAAACTCAGTTGTTTTGATTGGGGATGTGGAGTATATATATGCACAAGTGAAAAGGATTCTTAGAGTCTTGGTTTTCATCTCTGGTGTTGCTCCACTACTATCAGGCATGGATAGTACCCCGATAGAGTCACTTTAGGGACACAAACATTGCTCCACTGTCAGCAAGCCTATACATTACCCCAGCAAAGTTGTTTGCTTCACCTCCCTACATAGGAAGCCTTTCTCTTCTTTTGTATTTTATTATTATTATTATTTATGTATTTTTTTCAGAGAACTGTGCATTTTCGCTTATTGATTTAATGAGGCAGAAGAGGGATCTTCGCTTATTGAGAGCATAGGAGGTTGTCCCTTCAGAGAAGGATATTTATACACCTACGAAATACAATTCACTTGTTAAAGTTTCCTCCCCTCCTTACTCTACTCAGCTTAGTTGACAAGGCAAAACCAAACAATTATAAAACTGATTAGAGTAGGTGGTACTAGTTATATATTCAAGCATCATGATTACACTATGGTTCTATCTGAGAAAGAACATATTTTCCATCAGGGTATCATCAACTAAAGACACAAGATCCACAATGCTTTTTAGGGAAACTAGCCATTCACATTGCCAAGAATGATTGCATAATTCCCAACCACAAGGGACTGGGAAACTCCTTGAATCAGTGAATTGTGTAGTTTTTTAGAGCAAGGGAGGCTTTGTGCAATTTATGAGCTCAAGGTTGGATTGTCTCCCAAAATTGCATAGTTTCTGAGCTCAAGTATAGCCTACCTATCTGAATTGCACAATTTAGATCCAAAAGGTTGGCCTACCTTCCAATATTGTGTAGTTTCGGGAGGGAAGATCGACAATGTTGTAGAGTGTGGGAAGAATCTTGCTTGTGATTGAAAAGATTCAAGTTGGGATCAAACAAGAAGTCTCAAGCATAGAAAGGAATGACAATTCTTTAACATAACATGAATATTTGATGGCAGTGAATGATAAGCTCCTGTGGACAAAAGGAAGGCTCCAAAATTTGACCATGGGAAAAATTTTGGAGGGTGGTTATTGCAGCTACAACACTTGGAAACACACTAGTAGAACTTCAACTCTCTATATGGGTCTTAACTCATGTAAACCGGGTCTAACTCTTCAGGTATTATTGTTCAGTTCATTGATACCCATAGTTTCCTTACTTATCTTAAGTTAAAGATATAATCCCTACCATTATCTTCATCGGTGACACGCTAACAAATACTGTCAGACCAAGAGTTAACTCCTCAAATCAGAACTCTATATTATTCATTCAGGTTGTTCATTATTATATACAAGAGGGAGTGACTATTATGTTCATCTCTTGATGACTCTCTATCTTATCTATTATTTATTTACATTAATTATAGTTGTTCACCCAATCCCTATGATTAGGTGTCAACATTCCCCCCCTTAATCTGAAGGGATGTTGGTGAGTCCAAGCATCGTTCTGAATCTTTCAAGATTTTCTCTTCCAAGTGCTTTGGTGAAGATGTCTACAATTTGCTCATTAGTGGAACAATGGCGGAGATGGATTTTTTTGGCCTCAACATGATGTCAAATCAGATGATATTTAGTATTGATGTGCTTTGTTTGATCATGGAACTTTGGGTTCTTGGCCAACTTTATTACAGAGGTATTATCAATCATGAGTGGAGTCGATTGCATTTGTTTTACTTGCAAATATTCAAGAATTTTCCTAAGCCACACAATTTCTTTTATTGCCTCTGCTGCTGCCACATATTCTACCTCTGTTATGGAATCTGCTGGAACTGATTGTTTACATGATCTCCAGGAGATAGCTCCTGATCCAAGACTCATAGCATAACCTGAAGTAGATACCCCAGTTTCTTTGTCTCCATTGAAGTCTGAATCAGAGTATCCAATCAAGCTGAAGTCGCCCACCTATGTATATTTGATTCGAAAGTCTTGAGTTCCCTTCAAGTACTTTAGAACTCTTTTTGCAGCAGACCAATGTCCCTCACAAGGCTTTTACATGAACCTGGAGAGGATTCCAACAGCAAACGAAATGCCTGGTCTCGTAGTAGTTAGGTAGTTGAGACTTCCTACAAGTTGTCTATACTTTGTTGCATCCTCAAATTCTTTTCCTTCAACGGATGTGAGCTTTAAGTTTTGTTCCATTGGAGTAGTCAGAGGATTGCATTTAGTCATGCCAAACTTGTTCAACAAATCTCCAATGTACTTCTTTTGAGAAAGGAATATGGACTTCGGATGTTGACTTACTTCAATACCATGATAGTAATGAACATAGCCCAAATTAGTCATTTCAAAACCTTTCCTCAATTCCTTATTTATGGATGCAATGTAGATTTCATTGTTCTCTGTTATTAAAATATCATCTACATATACAACAAGATCACAACTATTTTTCCAACCTTCTTGACAAACAAAGTTGCATCATCAAGATCATAATGTTTGAAATTGAGTTTCAGAAGATGCTTAGTTAGTTTTTCATACCAAGCTCGCGGTGCTTGTTTGAGGCCATACAAGGATTTCACAAGTTTTCATACTTTATGTTCATGTCCTTTCACAACAAATCCTTCAGGATGGGACATAAAAGCATTCTCTTTTAGATCTCCATTCAAGAAAGCAATTTTTACATCCATTTGATGGAATTTCCAACCGTTTTGAGCTGTTAGGGAAAAGAGTGTCCAAATGGTAGCCCATTTTGTTGTGGGGTCAAAAGTCTCCTCATAATCAACCCATTCCTTCTATGCAAAACCTTTTACCACAAGCCTGGATTTGTGCTTGTCAAGTGAGCCATCAGCTTTATACTTGTTCTTGTAGACCCACTTGCAGCCAATTGGTTTGGTTCCCAATGGAGGATCAACCAGCTTCCACATGTCATTCTTTATGAGGGCATCATACTCCTTTTGCATCGCTTTTTTCCATTCATCATGAGAAGCAGACTCTTTGAAGGAAGTTGGTTCAAAATTTGTAGACAAATTCAATTCACAATCATAAGAAACATCCATATCAATAGGTGAATCAAAGTCATCTACATCACCTCCATTTTGCCAATTTGAATTTCTAGTTCCTGTCTTTCCAACCTCATCAGGATGAACACTTTCAAGTGTCTTTATCAGCCATTTTGGGGGACCTTTCTCAGATGGTCCATGCTACTCCATTGATTGAGTTGGGAATGAATCAAGATTGAGTCTCTCAATTCTATCAATCACATCACTTAAAGTATCATTTGTTGTTGGAGTTTCATGCGGGGGAGAGAGTGCTTCAGAAGAAGATTCCACAATTTGATCTAGTATAGGAATCCCCCCCTTCAAGATGTGGAATCTGATTATCAAATCCTTGAAATGATTTTGCATTTGCAAATCTATCCAAGCAATCAAGTTTCCTCTCAACAACATTGTCAGTTTTGGATGATTCAAGAAATATTACATCTCTAGATACAACAAATTTTTTATTGACTTCATCATAGAGACGGTATGCTTTGGAGGTGTTTGAATACCCCAGGAAGATACACTTATGACTTCTTGCACCAAGTTTGTTCCTATGTACCTTTAGTATCAAGGCATAACATGTGGAACCAAAGACCCTAAGATGCTTTACCGAAGGAATGTGCCCATACCACATTTCATAAGGAGTCTTGTTTCTAATAACATTAGATGGACATTTATTCTTTACATATATAGCACATAGAACTGCATCAGCCCAAAACATCAATTTTACATTTTTGAAAAACATCATGGAGCGTATCATATTTAACATTGTCCTATTCATTTGTTCAGCTACTCGGTTCTATTGGGGATTATAAGGCATAGTTGTTTTATGTTTGATCCCATGTTGGCGAAGATAGTTTTCAAATTCATTTGAAGCGTATTTATTTCCATTATGAGTGCGAATAGAGCTAATATGAGATTGTGCATCATTTTCAATCCATGTATGAAAGTTCTTGAATGTTTTAAAAACATCAGATTTGTTCTTCAATAAATAAACCCAACACATTCTGGTTTAGTCATCAATAAATGTCATGATATATTTATTTCCATTTGTAGAAGGAACAGGCATTGGACCACATAAATATGAATGAATGAGTTCAATTTTTCTATGTGCTCTTGAATGTGAATCATGAAAAGACTGTTTGCTATGCTTTCCTAGAATGCAAGCATCACATTGCTTAAGTTTCCTAAGAATTGTAGGTAAACTAGTAACACCATTTTTCTTCAACAAGCGGAGGTTATCATAGTTCAAGTTTCCAAATCTAGTATGCCATAATAAACTTGATGGAAATGTACCTTCTTCATAGTGAGAATTGTATGAGAAATTTTGTGCATGAGCAGAGATACCCTGTAGCTTGAGAAGCCTTTCTTCTTCTATCCTCGTCATGACAAGTGAGTGGTCGGATGCTTTTCTTACCTTAAGCTTGCCATCAAACATATGAATGGAGTGTCCTTGCTGACGAATGTGGACCAAGGACAACAAGTTTCTTCTCAGCTGTGGGAGACATAGAACATGATGCAGAAGAAAGTCTGGAAGACCAGGCAATTTAAGCCTGATTGTGCCAAGCCCTGATGGCTTGAGTTTTGATTTGTCTGCAAAGTATACTACTCCATCAACATTTTTAGTAAATTCTTCAAACAGTCTTTTCTAAGAGTCATGTGGCAAGTTGCTCCTGAATCAAGCAGCCAATCATTTTTCCAAGAAGCAAGTGAAGCATTAAATAAGTCTTCATTTAATCCAATATTACAGTGTACCACAACATAGTGACTAGATTCAGGTGATTTACCTTTCTCTCTATCATTAGTCTTACCTTTGGGTTGGTTTCTTTCCTGCTCAATTTTGTCCCAAGGCAGCTTGCATGTGGATGCATCATATGATCCATCTCTTTTGTAGCATATGCAGTGCAAATCTGACTTTTCTCCTTGAGAGTGTTTGCCCCCCTACCTCTGAAATATCTTCCTCTTCCTCTTCAACCACCTCTTCCTTTGGAAGAATCTTGGGCAAGATTATTTTCTTTATGAGCAAGGCACACAGCCTCTTCATAAGATTCAAGGGCTATCTTCTTTCCAAAAGCTTTCTCTCTTTCGGAAAATTTTTTCACAAGAGTGTCAAAGGTAATATCTTTGAGATTTCCATTTGCTTGCAATGACTCAAGATAATTGGAGTAAGTAGGATAAAGTGCCTTGAGAAAAGTGATCAGAGGAATATCCAATTCAACCTTAGTGACTTTAATATCATGCATTATAGATTTTACTTCGGATGCAAGAGCAAGAGGATCATTATTTTGTAATTCAAGGGTGAAGAGTTTAATCATGAGTTGAACAACTTCAAGTGCAGAGTGTGAGTCATAGATTTCTTTCAACTTTTGTAAGGCTTTGAATGCATTTGAAAATGGTAAAATGCATCAACTCACCTCTTCACTTACTGATGCTGCAATCAATGCATAGGCTTTGTTGTTCTTATTTTCCCAAATGGCTAGCTCCTTGTCTAAGGTAGGCTAGACTGGCACTTCATCTCCTTCTCTAACACACACTCCTTTCCATAGCTCATTAAAAATGAGATTGTGTTGGATTTTCCGCAACCATTCAGGATAATTCTCCTTCCATTGAGAACTACTCCCACAATATATATAATTGAATAAATTGTAAAATCTAAGTGTTGTAAAAATACTTCTACTGCAAAATTTTACTCCTAAAAAAAATTTATTCTAATATATAGAGACAGAGGTATCACTGTACAAAATGCAATACCATACACCGTTGAATATCATTCATCGTTCACCGACTCTAATATTCAATGCCATACACATACAATGCAATAACTTACAGTCACTAAAAATAATCATACCATTTGCACAGGAGAGGAGGCTCTCACGCATAGGCCACGAGTGTATCAACTGGAGTAAGTCTCATGCATAGGCCATGGGTGTATCGATTGGAGCACTCATGCATAGGCCATGAGCGTATCAACTGGAGCACTCACGCATAGGCCACGAGCGTATCAACTGGATCACTCACGCATAGGCCACAAGCATATCAACTGGAGCACTCATGCATAATAATGACCAACAGTTTCTCCCTCATAACCGAGCAATGATATATCCCACGATATGGACGAAGCCCAAGCTATGGGAGGATCAGTCGTAGTTTTTTCCTACTTACCACGATCCCCCGCAGTTTTCACCTTACAGAGGTCATTCTCCTCATCGTGATTAGGCTAGTCCTCAAGCTGTAAATGGGAGCCCACACTTCTATAGATCATCTAAGGCAGAGGCGAGAGTGGTTGCGCCAGTAATATCGGTGACTCTTCATCGTTCAACCATGGCAGAACAAACTGAGAGATTTTTTCTAAAGAAACCAAAATTATTTATTATTTCCAAGACGTCTAGAAGGGGAAATGGCCTGGAAAAGGTGGCAACAGGTTTTGGAAGAATGTTGGTCTTGGCTTCAAGGGACCTACATCAACAAGAAGTGTCCATTCACTGGTACTGTTTCAATAAGAGGTCATATATTAGCTGGGACATGTTACAGTGTGGAAGAAGTAGCGCACAACGAATGAAATCGTTTCAAAATTAGGGAGTCGACTGTGTATGAGGAGTGCCAAGCTAAGAGTCAACTGTATTCTTGGTTGGGAAGTAGCGTCAGAGCTGCCAGGCTAGCCAGAATCAACAAAATAATAGTGAGAGAGATGTCAGTCTGCATATGCAGAATAGGGAGTTACAAAGTAGAGGGAAGCCAAAAATGGCGCTAGCTCTGATACCATGTCAGACCAGGAGGTAACTCCTCAAATCAGAACTCTATATTATTCATTCAGGTTGTTCACTATTATATACAAGAGGGAGTGACTGTTTCATTCATCTCCCGGTGACTCTCTATCTTCTCTATTATTTATTTACATTAATTACAGCTATTCACCCAATCCCTATGATTAGGTGTCAACAATACAAAGAAAACTCAGTTGTTTCAATTGGGGATGGGGAATATATATATGCACTAGTGAAAAGGATTCTTAGAGTCTTGGTTTTCATCTTTGGTGTTGCTCCACTACTAGCAGGCATGGATAGTACCCCGACAGAGTCACTTTAGGGACACAAACATTGCTCCACTGCCAGCAAGCCTAGACATTACCCCAACGGAGTTGTTTGCTTCACCTCCCTATGTAGAAATCTTTTCTCTTCTTTTTACTTTTATTATTATTTTTATTTATGTATTTTTTTCAAAGAACTGTGCATTTTCACTTATTGATTTAATGAGGCAGAAGATGGATATTGACTTATTGAGAGCATAGGAGGTCGTCCCTTTAGAGAAGGATATTTATACACCTATGAAATACAATTCACTTCTTAAAGTTTCCTCCCCTCCTTACTCTACTCAACTTAGTTGACAAGGAAAAACCAAACAATTATAAAAACGATTAATGTAGGTGGTACTAGTTATATATTCAAGCGTCATGATTACATGATGGTTCTCTTCGATAAAGAACATATTTTCCATTAGGGTATCATCAACTAAAGGCATAACATCCACACAAAGAGAGGGAATAAACAAATATCCAAGCATTGACAGTAGCACAAATTCCTCTTGAACTTCACCATTCTTGCTTCAGAAACCAAACGTCGCTTCATGTAGAATCTATCGTACAATGAAAATGAAAGGAAAATAGTAGGACATAAATTAAATCAAAACAAAACCAAAACAAAGAAAACAAACTAAATACTCCTCCTAAACTAACCTACAATGGGCCAGGATTAGGTATGAAACTTCCAATGCAACAAACAACACATAGGATGACCTATATAGGTGAGGGAATCCATTTTAAGAAATATATTTGAGAATAACAACAACCAACAAAGATAAAATGATATTTGCCACAACACTCGAAGACTAAAAATGCATGCAGAAAAATACAACCAAAAAGCATAGGAAAAACATTTTGTGCGTGCATTGTGGTGTTTTCGCACATTGGAACAAGATAAACTGAAACAGAATCCCTTCGAACTTCTAAATTCGCAAAACATAAATAAATTGAAAACTTACGTTTCACAAATGAGCTTTCCAGGTATGATTCCTCCAATGATTAAGCAGTAGCATCATGCAAAATAGATGGACGGTACAAAGATTGTCAAAAGGATCGATTTTCAATTCATATGATCGAATGATGAGGATAGGAAAGATAAGGCATTATTATGATCGTGATCGGAACAAGCCTCAATATTGTGAGAACTTGACATAACCATCAGCACTGGTTGAAGTGCCTTGATATCTTGTAGTAGTTCCAAGACATCAGAAAGTAAATCATCAAAAACAAGTGGCTTAGAAAGATCAACAGTACGGAAATTGAATTCGTGATCAGATGAGCCAATGAATAGATCACAACAACCTTGATCAGAAAGTTCAACATCTATAACAAATGTGTCCTCTTAATCTAATGAATCGTAAATAGGGGAAGATTAAAAACAAGAAATTTCACCCTTTATTTCTTGAGACAGATCGGATGATTGATTGGAGGGATTAAGAAAATAATATTTTTCCTCTCCTAGTTCAGATGTAAAACTGACATTCCATGAGTTCTGAGTAAGCTTATAATCAACATGGTCATAAATTGATTCTCTAATAGGTTCAACAGGTATGACAAAATCGAGGAATATGTTAGGATAATGAGGGAGAGGTGAACAAGGAGTAACATCAACTTGCATCACAAATTCTTGTTCAAAGATAGAATCCCACATATAATCATCGTGAATGATATTGCAAGTTGGATGGACAACACTAACTCAATCTTGAGTTAGATCCTCATGAACATCATAAGAAACGATGGAAACCACCGAACACAATAACTCACAATCGGGAGGACTAAAGGAATCAATGGATGGAGGGCGAGGAGAAAGAATATCACCATGAAAATCAGATTCTCAATCCAAACTTGCGTTTAGATTTTGAGTATGTGAGGTGGGAGAATATGGTGGAAGATCAATAGATGGACTCTCAAGTTCTCCAACCTCAACCTATGTAAATGGAGTTGTTTGATGGGGGGACAATGAAGGGTCGCTTGGAACAGTAACTTACTTCGTCACATATTTAGAAGTTCCATAATTGTTGTACATTGGGAGACTTTTGAAAGATTCATATTTTTTTGGATTCATCGAAATATGAGCAAGAAATTTGAACTTCTCTTTCATTAAATTTCAATCAATGTCATTTTGGAAAATTCAAAACAGAAATTAATAAAATAATCATGAAAATACTTAATAGAATCATCAGGTGCTTTTCTTAAATGCATGATTTTCTTAAAAATAGATTTGTAATCATACCTATAAAAAGCGCAGTAGAGCTCTTTGGTAATATGTTTGAAAGAGTGTATATAAGTGGTTGGTAATATGTAACACCATTCCTTAATGCACACTTCGAATGTGAGAACGAACAACCAGCAAGAAGAATCCTCACAGTGAATATTGTGCTTAGTGAAAAAATTAAAAAAGCAAGCGGTGTGCTTGAGAATAGTTGTTCCACCCTGGCCATTAAAATTCATATTGGACAAGTCATTAATTATCCCCATGGCCACTTTCAAATTTGCAGTTCTTGGAAAACATGTTGGGGTTAAGATATGGGAAGAAACCATTAAAAGATAAGGAAAGTTAAAATAAATTTCACAGGGTCAACTTGTCATCTGGACCTCCTTCTAGCACTAGAAATGTTGGTGGTGCTAGACTTGTCAACATTCAAGGGGTCTCCCCTATTTTAAGTCACGATTAGACCTCACAATGTTTGTTGTAGGAGCCCCGTCCGAAATATGGATCAGTTGTCGAATCAATGGGTTTTAATGATGTGCCTTGGCTAAAGAAAGGCATAGAATGGTGTATTCATGACTTTGGGGAAACATGTGTGTGATTCTATGGAGGGTCAAGTGTAATGCATGAAAGGTTCTAACACAACAAAGGGAAAGTGAGTGGGCCCCTTAGAATCATGTAATAGTACATAGCTTGAAAGGAACACATGAGCATAAAAGACATCACCAACTAGCCTGCAAAATAGTTAACAAGTTAACTGTGATAGAAATATACAATAGCCTGCATTCAAAAAGATTCAAATTAATGCAAATATAGTTCATAAGTGTTAGCATAAGTGAAATAACATATATTGCAACATAATAAGTATATTCCTACCATATTCACAACGTATGCATGAACATGTGTTGGATCTAAGCTTTTATTAAAGTGAAAGTTACAAGCATACATATACCATTGATGAACCACTACTCCCAATAGTGGAACATGAAGTCTACACCTTCCCCTCCAAATAAAAATACTCCCTCTATTCTACGGAGAAGTCATGGCTCTCAACAAACTCCCAAGATCTTGATCCTAAGCTAAAAGCCTAGGCAAAAGCTTGGCTCCCAAAAATCCCTTTACATGAGTTATGAGGACATATTTATAACAAAAGGAGTCACTATTCATCTCCCTTTTGTGACTCTTGGACTTCCCTCATGACTCTTCAACTTCTTTACAAAATGACTCTTCACATTCCACGTAGGAATTCCACTTACAAATTAATTACAAAATATTATTACAATATAATTGTACCCATATAGGACAAAATTGGGTAGTTTCAACGAGACAGCCTAATAAGATAAATAAGTCAAGCTTGAGTTTGGGGAAACTTTAATTCAGAAACTTCAACTTGTAAGTTCTTGGTCACATGATGGTGCTAGGCTTCATACGGCGTGATGCCTTCCCCAAACTATGAAATGGGATCAGGCTAGAAACATACTCTAGCCTCCATGGCATTTGGGTACACTAATTTGGAACTGGTATGAGTTTCCTTCTTTAGAAGAAGCATCATATTATTGATTTGGATAGGGCCACCAATGTACTTATGCATATTCTTCCTATTCACTACGAGATATTCCTTGGTAGCGATTTGTCTAAATTGATCCAAGTATTCTTCAACCTCTTTCCTGGCCTGATTCTTGCATTTGACTTAAGTGAGTGATCCAATTGATGGGATCTTGTGTGATTTTATCATGAAATCCACATTGTTGTACAACCATGCATATGACACCTGAATGTTGGAGATGAATGAGGCGAGTTGTTTGTTTCTCTTAATGGTCATCCACACTTGTTCTTTCTCCAACTCTTCGTATTGCATTGTTTTCTTCGCCAATTCAAACAGTGCCCCTTTGTATTGCATTGACCACTCATGCATGGAAGTGATGGTTGTATGGACATCCTTGATGGATTTAGCATTATCCTTACACTTCTGTTGAATGTCGTGCAAGTGGACAACTACTTTATGCATAGTGACAAGCTCTTCATACAAGCTCCACATGGTTTCTCCCAATGTCGATACATCACCAAGTATGGTTGTCGTAGTTCTTCTAGATATAATTATGTAGGAGCTATGTTTTGGACCTCTACTAGGATTTTTTCAAATTCTTGCCTCGCATCCTGTAATTTCTTCACCAACTATTGTTTCTCAGCCATCATATACTCTATGTTTTACTTTGTACTACCTATGAAGGCCAAGTTAGTTGTGCCAATGGCTTTTGAATTCCTTCTGGTGTCTGTCCCAATGATCCTTTCTCTAATGAATGCAAGGGATGCGAGATCATCTAGAAAATGTTTTTTCCTTACCTTTACAATATTCTTTTGAATCTCATTGTAATTTAGATTGTACATGTCCATGAATGGACCTTCATCAAGAGGAAAAATTTCCTCTTCCTCACTTGGAGCTTGCTTTATTGTTAGAGGAGGGGGAGACTGAATGGTGACCTATTGAATGCTCGGCATCAAGTCAACGTTTGTGTTCAATGGATATGGTTCCACCTCCATGTCCTGAATCATAATCAACTCCTCAATTTCTCTAGCGAGCTCCTTGTCCTACAATTTTTCTCTCTCCTTTCCTAGTAGTCGGTTCTGCTCTTGTTCCTCGGCTTGCTTCCATGTTGCTTATTCTTCTCCTTTTCTCTTCATTTCTTCTTCTTCTTGTCTTTCCCTTTCTTCTTCCAATATCCTATGCTTAATCTTCCCTCTACTTCATATCTTCCTCTTGCTTCCTCCTGTTTTCTGTTGTTACAGTCAATTTCAGGATGATTGGATTATATTTCATCTTGCAACTCTGCTCTTCCACTGGACTGTGCATAAATTTCCTCATGCTTTTTCAGTGCACTAGGTTGTGCCTTTCCTCTAGTACTACCTCTAGAGTGACTTCCTTTTGCAAAGTAACAAGTGATGTTCCTACAAAGCTTACTAGTTCGCGGGACTTAGAGGCATTATAACAGTTCTTCACCTCTTCCTCCTTGGGCCTGCAAAATGTCCCACTTGGCCACTGAAAATGAATCCTTGCTCAGTGGTCTTTGCTAACATTCCTAGGATCATATGAATTGAAGTCCAAATGATCAAATGAAAAGTTTTCAATCTACTTGACTTTGGTGCCTGCGACTTACAGATTCATGATTTCATATAATCTAATCTGCATAGGAAGAGCGAGCCAAGGTGCTTTCCTCTTCTTGCGCGGCACTGTTGATAACCCTATGGAAATATGGTAACAAAATTATTGCATGACTAACGTATCGGTGGCATACCTCGATAGAAGGTGCAGAGACTTCTATCTACCAAACACTCTAAGGAAAGTGTCATTTGATGAGGCAAACTAATTTGTTATTTCTAACAGTACTTCCATTTCCCTGAATGACATCAAGGTGGCTCTTCCTCAAATATTAGCTTATACAATGGAATGAGGAAGTGATCAGTCAGATTTTCCAATACTCCTTTGTTGCTGCACTTTGAAAGAAGCTTGTAGTAAATGTGCATGGCGATTTCGCCTGGTGTCTAGGTCCAATTCATGCCAGGAAATGAATTGTAAGCTCATATTGCATCCAATAGGTAAGGAAACTTGTAAAATCTGACTTTCTTTCCCTTGGAAGGATTCTAAGCGTTAGCTACATGGACCTTCAGTTATTGAGCCAACAAGTCTAACCAGTTGAGTGGTTTTCCTTCATTCACAAACTGGTTTAGCAAGAATACCCACCCTTTGTGGAAGGTCTCAGTACTTTGCTGACCATAGATTCTACAGCATAAGACTATCAAGCACTGATGAGCCTATCTGAGATATTTTGTCTTGTAGGTTTTCTTGGGTGTGTGACGAAACTTTGCTAGCTCTTTCACCCAACCTTTGACAACCTCATTTGTGCTCAAGTAGCTAGTGGTTGCATAGAAGTAAGAATCCATGAATGATTCTGGCTCTAGAAAATGGTACATGAGATGGCAGTGCAATGCCAAAAAAGAGGCAAGCCTTCATCTGATCACATTCTTAAGAGTCATAGTCTTGACGTATATATGACATATTATATAGATGACAATATCTACACATGGGAAAGTTAGATACCTACATGCAATCTTATGTAACCATGACCTTTGGACATTAATATACACCTATCAGTCTTCAAGATCTGCCTTGAAGCTTCTTGCTGAGAATTTCTTATTTACTTTGTGCCATGTGATGTCTGACTCCTTTTCTATGAACAGCTGAGTATCTGCAAAAATTGGAAAATTCATTGGAGTACTCTTAACTATTTCCTTGGTGCTACTTTCTGTAGTTTCCTTTGAAGCAGTTCTCTTTGGTTCCATGATGACATTAACTGATCAAGAGAAGTGCTCAACAACTACAATACCTATAGGAGTAAAAAGCACTCATGGCAAGCATTAGCTTTAGCAAAATGACTCACGAAACAAGATCAAGATATCAACCACAAGATTAAATGGAAAAATTGTGCAATTCTTGAGTTGGGGGAAGGGAATGGCTCCAAGAACTATACATTTCACAATATAAGTAGCTAGGGGAGCAGTTTGAAGCTTGAAACTATGCAATGTGTAGTGTTAGCCTGGGCAGACTGAGGGAAAGGCTGCAGATTACGCAGTCTCAGTGGCCAAGGGTGAGGTTTGAGCCCCAAAAATGTGCAATGCATAGTTTTGCAAGCCAAGTAATGTGCATTACACAGTCTCAAAGGCCAATCTTAAGGCTTGAGCCTTGGACTTGCATGATGCCTAGTTGAGCAAAGAAATTGTTGGCCGAGTGTAGGGAAAATCTACCCGAAAAGAGGATGAGAAAGTGGCATATTTGAGCGATGGTACAAGTGAGAGTGTAGATCTAACTAAGGAAATATATATCAGTGAAGATCAAGTGTATAAGACCAACATGAAAAAGGAAAAACAAACATGCATAGGGAGTCGCCTAAATAGTGACCACTAATGGGCAAAATAAGAAAGTTGATGCGACATTTATAAATGGTGAACAATGGACTGAACCAACACCTGTGATGGATAATATATGTTAAAATGACATAAAATATCAAAATAAACAAGCAAAACAACACTCATAGAAGAAAAACAACAAAAAGAGGCAGAAAAAAGCAACAAAAGATGACAAAAGCAAAAATCACCTAAAAAAGCGCCACAAACTCCACCGAAGGCTCCTTGATCTCCTTGGGAAGGCAAGAGATCCAAGATAGAATTTGTAAATGACTAGGGGATTATATTATATAGATATAGGTTGGTTATGGTTTATGACATGCATGCCTAAAATCAAGGAAAAAACAACACTTAGCGGAAAGTCCAAAAATAGAAACTTGTGCCACTCTTCGGAAACTTATTATGGCTCCCTATTTTCTAAGGATTGCTTTTTTTATTTTTTTTATTTTACGGGAATACCTTCATTCACATTGCGAAGAAGTATTGTGCAATTCCCAACCACAAGGGATTGGGCAATTCCTTGACTCAGTGAATTGCATAGTTCTCAAGAGCAAGGGAGGCTTTGCACCATTTCTAAGTTGAAGGTCTAGCTGTCTCTTAGAATTTCACAATTTCTGAGTTCAAGGTTGGCCTTCCTACTTGAATTGCATAATTCAGATCCACAAGGCTAGCTTTCCTTCCAATATTTCATATTTTCTGGAGGGAAGATCGACAATGTTGCAAGGTGTGGGAAGAAGCTTGCTTGTGATTGAAAAGATTCAAGTCAAGATCAAACAAGAAGTCTCAAGCATAGAAATGAATGATAAGTCTTTAGAATAACATTAATACTTGATGAGGGTGAATGATAAGATCTTGTGGACAGAAGGAAGGCTCCAAAATATGAGCATGGGCAGAATTTTGGAGGGTGGTTGTAGCAGCTACAACAAAAACCTTCATTTTTTTTTTAATTTTAGATCCGTTTGGTATCAAAGCATTGTTTTTTTGAAGGTTTGACTATCTTTTCAAGTGTTTTAATGATGCCTACAAGGTTAAATTTTAAAAGAGGAGAAGGAGTGCTTGAAGAGCCAAATCCTGAAATTGGTTCAAGTAGGTCACAAACTCCTCAATCTCCACCAGTCATGGCACATGAAGAAAGACATGAGATGATTTATGAGGATGCGAGATATTTCAAAAAGGATTTTTATGACATGTCTAAGATGGTGAAAGTTTTATGTGAAGAGAGGAAAACAAGGTTACATGGAGAGAGTTCAAATCAACCAAAAGGTAATGGTGGTGATGGGAGCAAGCCTCCACCTCCACTACCTTCTTCATCTCCACCATCTCCTCCATCCTCACCTCCTTCTTCGTCTCCTTCACATAATCCTCCAAGATCCCCAAAATTACATGCTAAGTATCCTTTGTTAAAGATTCATGTCAAGTTTGAATTGCCTATTTACAATGGGGAAGTAAATGTTGAAAAGTTGGATAAATGGGTTCATCAAATTGAATTTTATTGATGGATTCAAAGGATTAAGGATGATATGACCAAGATTCATCTTTCTTCTCTTCATTTGGAAAGTTCAACTCTCATCTGATGGAAGGCCAGAACTAAAGGATACTTAAATAAAAGTGGCAAAATTATCTCTTCTTGGAATTATTTTGTAGCTGCATTAAGAAGGAAATTTTATCCATTAGCTTACATGAAAAAAGAAATTATGAATTGAAAAAATTTAGACAAGCTAAACTTCAGAGTGTTCAAAGTTATACAGAAGAATTTATAAGAAGAGATTTAGCCTTGGGTGTATATTTTTCTTCACGAGACACTCTCCTTAAATACACAGGTGGATTACATAGTTATTTGAGACATAAAATTATTATGTTTAATCCTACCAATATAGATGAAGTATGTGTTCAAGCACCTCATTTAGAAGCAAGAGGGAATAATGTTCCTCAAGGTACTGGCAAGAAGCCATCCAAATCTGGAGACAAAGTAAAGGGGAAGTTTAAAGGCAAAGGAAAAAATAAGGCTACAGCCAAGAAAGAGGGAGAGAAACTTAACTGTAAACATTGTTCAAAAGAAGGTCATGATGAATATCATTGTTGGAAACTACATCCAAAAATGAGACCAAAGAAGTTTAACAACAAGGGGGAAAAAAGACTGTTGCAACAAATCAACAAGATCTAGGATGTGATTCAGGTGATGAGACCAAAATCACAGCCATGGGAATGAAAGGTAAAGCTTATATTGCAAGTACTAGTTCTTCTAGTAAGCCTATTGAGTCTCAAAATCATAAAGAAAGAATTGAGCTTTTCCACATTAGGGTCATTATAAAACATACCAAAGTTGATACCTTGTTTGATAGTGGATCCCAAGTTAACCTTATTTTTGAAGCTATTGTCAAGAAACTAAACTTAAAAACTACACCTATCCTAAACCTTACCCTTTGGGTTGGGTGTGTGAAAATGCCAAATTGCAAGTGATAAGAAAGTGTAAACTTAAATTCGCCATCACCACAAACTTTATTGATGAGGTAGAGCATGATGTTGTACCACTTGACATATGTGGAATTGTTTTAGGGAGTCCATATTTGTATGACTAAAACACCATATTCTATAATAATGAGAAAAAATATCATATTTTTAAATATGGAATTGAGTATATTGTTAGAACACATCACAAGAAGAAGAACTTGTCTCTTGTAAGTGATGGTCAAATGAAAATGCTTGTAAATTCTAGTAAGAATTTTGTATTGTTGATGATCGAACCCAAAGATACTTTTGAATTTGAAGCTTTCCAAGGATGTGATGCAAAAATCAAGCATGATTTGGTTGAATTTGTTAACACATATGATAAGATGTTTCAGGAACCTGAAGGGTTTATTCCTAAAAGAGGAAACCAACATGAGATTCAACTGCAGCAAGAAGCACCTCTTACAAACATTGGCATGTATAGAATGTCAGTTTTGGAGAATGTGTAGATCAAGAAGAAAATTCAAGAGTTACTTGACAAAGGGGTCATCAGGCCGAGTACATCTCCTTATGGGTCTCCTATTGTCTTGGTTCCAAAGAAGGATGGTACATGCAGCATGTGTCTATATTTTAGAGCTTTGAAAAAATCATGGTAAAGAATTGTTATCCTCTTCCTTGTATTGATGATTTGCTAAACCAATTAAAGCATGTTATATATTTCACTAAGTTAGATTTGAGAAGCAGTTATCATCTGATCAGGATTGTTGAAAGTGATATTTGAAAGACTAATTTCAAGACAAAACAAGGTTTGTTTAAATGGTTAGTTATACCATTTGGGCTTTGCAATGCTCCTACAACATTCATGAGAGTTATGAATGATGTGTTGAGAATGTTGTCACTTACTGCAAAATGTTTTTTCATCTCTCCAAACAGTAAATGAGTAGACAAGTTTGCATTCATCTTCCAAGCCTCAAAAGGACTCAAAGCCCAAATCGGACCCTCTCCATTGGAAATTCCTCTAAACAAGCTTTCCAATGATATGTGGAAGTCCAAAAATGGACTCCTCGATCAAAAGTTATAGTCTTCTAAAGTTTCAAGGATTGAAGCCTTGTGAAGGCATATCAAAATATCAAAGATCGAAATATCGTAACATCAGAGATATTGAAGATCGTATATCAGAGTTCGAGCATACCAGTGCATCGTAACATCAAAGCATCAAAATACTAGTGATCACATGTCAGAGGACCAATGCATCGGAGCAGGCAATATTAGAGCGCGGAACAGATCAGCACATCGTAATATCGCAACATCAGAATGTCTAAACATGTGAACCTTTAAAAAATTTGTGATATGGGAAAAGTTTTGATAGCATTAAAACCCATCAGAGAGCACTCATAAACAAATGATTTCATTGCAAAACCAAAGGTGGGCGAACCATTTTCTCTCTCCTCTAGCGGGACACATGGCAACAAGTTTTGGCATCTTGAGGGGCCTATGGGGACAAATCATGGTGACACATGTCAACACTCATGTGCTGCCACGTGGAAATGATGACATCATATCAGAGGTTGCATATTGGAAGTGCAAAATATCGCAACTCCCATGTTAATCCACTAATCAAAAGCTTCCTATGAGGGAGCTCTCAAATTGAGCTAACACGTGGTCAAGACAAGTATAAAGAACCAAGGGGCGCAAAGCACTTTACAAAGGAAGAATAGACCCCGACAGGAGTCTAAATGCTCTAGCACATCAATACTAAGTGATCTTTCACTACCCTCGGTCCCATGGAGAAAAATAGAAAGGGGCTAAAAAAAGGGGCCAAGGACATCAGAACTCGTTGTTTTCGTAATTTTTGTTAAGAATAAGTTTCCAATAAGGAATAGCTCCAATATAACACTATTGCAATAATACAAGACATATTGGGCTCCAATAATGTAACACAAAAGAGCTATGAGATGGGTGAGTCGGCAGCTGTGATTCCGTGACATCACTAAGGCCACCACGATTGATCACTCCTAGCTCCAGAAAGTGGGAAGTTCAAGCAATTAAGAGGAAAGTGACAGGAGAATCGACCAAGTAGCTGAAGAAGAGAAACGGGACAAAGACATGGCATGATCAAAGGTGATCACAAGAATGGTAGGGAGATATTTTCCTCTGCCATAATTTAGTTTTCCTTATTTCTTTTATTCTATGATTTTTGTATTTTAAAGAAAGGAATCGAATCCTTCGTAATCATTTAAACAATAGAGACTTCGCACGTCGAGACAGCTAGTCGATCAAATAGTTGGAGCTTGGTAGAGATATTTTGTAACTCTTTTTCAAGCTCTCCCTCTCCTTATAAAAAAAGGGAAGAAACACTTAAAAAAGGTTCTGGAATTTTGCACCCAAGAGGCCAGAACTTTGGGGTTCCAATTTGGTTCAATTTTCTTGTTCATGAGGGACTTGAGTGATACAATTGCTAAATGTAATGTATTGGTTATTTGGAATCCATCTTGAACTATTAATGAAACTATTTTGTTGATTCCAATCAAAGAAATGTGCAGTATGTTTTCCCCTCTGTATGTCACTTCATGTATGGCTTTCCTCTTCTAAAATCATGTAATGAAGTTGTTGGTTTCACTCTCATTTATGGTTGTATGTTTGTTGCTAAGTAGTAATACTACATGTGTTAATTACATATTTACTTGTGTTATTTGATAGCCTATTGTACCTGTATGTAAACACAGATTCACCTATGCTAATTGGTATAAAATGTATTCATGAGTCCTTAATTCACGCTCCACTTTTTCTGCATTTTCACCTCCTCACTCTTCCACAATTCTGCTCGATATTGTTGCTTAGGATTCTCTTCTATGTCTGGCCCTCTACATCAATTTCCCTCATTTACTTCCCCCTGTTCACCTATAATAAAACACCAATATTAAGTTCCCTATTGTTGTGTTTCGGCCACCAGAACTAAGACATTTTTCTTTGAGATTGACCATATTTACCCCTTGAGTATTTAGATCTATATGTTTGCTTGAGTTTACCTTGATGAAGGACTATTGAACCAAGCCCCTAAATTATCTTTTTTCAAACTATGTGACATATGGAGTGCAGCAGAAATCCCTACTGATAATCTTCAAAATCACTCCTCTCGAATTCCCTAGGCACTGGTATCTTATCAACCCAGAGACTGTCTCTAGGATGCTTCTATATCTTCTGAAGCACTTGTGTGACAAGAGAAAGAAAAAACTACAACATATTTCTGGCATCATTTCTGGGGAACGAATCAAAATATTTTTCCCTGGGTACGATGAATTTTCCTTGGGTTGAATATTTCTCATCTTGGTGACTCCACTATTTGAATCTTATTGTAAACATCTTGGCGACTCCATTGTTTGAATATTATTATAAACACCCTGGAAACCCCACTATCTATATCCTTATTTGGTCATCTTGGCTTTCAAGAGGCCTCATACTCGCTCTGAGGGTAAACAACAGAAAACTTCCCCTACATCTGAACTTGAGATCACTCACCTAAAGGGATTTTCAAAATGGCCATTCCTACATTCAAATTTTCCCCACTAGATTTTTCTCTAATTTCTAATTATCCCCATCATGTCCCTTCAGTTCATGAATGGTATACCTCTTTGCCTACATTTAGTGGAAACACAGATAGAAGGCCAGACCAACACCTCAAGGATTTTCATGAATGCATGGAACAACAGGTTATTGTTTTTGAAGATGTGAAAATGAAATTGTTCATGTATTCTTTAGATGAAGATGCTATATTTTGGTACAGAACAATACCTTGTGGCAACATATCTTCCTTAAAGAGCTTTCACATAGCATTTAATCATTATTACAAAATATTTATATCCACTTTGAATATTGTTGTGCACATTTTAATGTTGAAAATATTTCTGAGGTTAATGATTCTGCAGAAGATATTTGTGGGGCTCCACTCCAAGAACATATCTACTCACATCAACAAGCATCATCCAACGATCAAGAAAGAGAAGAAGGAGACATCATCGAGCTACAGCCAAAACCTCATAGATCTTATTCTGTTGAACTATATGATTCTCCTTCTTACGATTCATATGACTTCAATGGGATGTTGAGCAAGGAATGACTACAACAGTCCCAACCATGGGAAGATGCACAAAAAGAGGAGGTTGACCATGAGGTTAACAAGGAGGCTCTAGTTTATGATTTATATCCTTCACTTGGAGAACAAGTTCAAGAACCTTCTCCAATCTATGATTGAGATGATGCAGAGGAGTACAATATGGTTGCAGACTTTCAAAGAGATTTGATTACAAATAAGTGGGGAGAAAATTACCAACAACAACTTCTTCAAGAGGAGCCCAAAGTTGACGATCCAAGCAATGTCTTTGACAGCCTATTGCAGAAATATTCCTCCCTGGAAACTATTCAAGAAAGGGAGACAACTATAAAATTTTCTCATCAGTTCCATGATCTAGTAGATGACTATATGACATCCTTCTTTGGCTTGCAACAATATACATCAATTCCAAGGTATGGGTCAAATTTTTGGTCTGAAGTTATTATGAGGTGCATTCCTATTCTAGTCACTGATTTTCAACAACACAACCCAATTAGAAGGTTCATGGAGGAGATTAAAAGAGTTAAGCATCAACTATCAAGATGGGGGTACATATCAAAATTTGTATCCAAAGATTTTATGTGGTACATGCCTATTTTAATTGTTGAATTTCTAGAGAATTATGGCATAAGGTCTAATACTATGATGTTGAGATGGTATAATTGGAAGGTTGACTTCACTTGGGTGAATTGAGCCTTATACACAGGTAGGAGATGTACATAAATAAGCTCACTAGGTGAGCATTTAATTTCCAGATTTTAGAGTTTGTAATTCTACACTTCAGTATTATGAGGGAAGGACTCCCAACAAATAATGTTCCATGGATATGTTTTGGTTTTATAGGTTCAATTTATTTTTTGACTCCATTTCCAATGGTGAAAGCTACTAGTCTACATTTTCTCATCACCTTGCCAGCAAGGCACTGTCCCCGGTTGGAGCCAATGTTGTCACTTACTGCAAAATGTGTTTTTAGTTGTCCAAAGATTAAATGAGCAGAGAATTTTTCAATCATATTCCAAACCTCCAAAGGACTCAAAGCCCAAATCGAACCCTCTCCATTGGAAATTTATCCAAACAAACATTCCAATGATATTTGGAAGTCTAAAAATGGACTCCTTGTTCAAAAGTTATGGTCTTCTGAAGTTTCAAGGATTGAAGCCTTGTGAAGGCATATCAGAAAATTGGAGATCACAATATCACAACATCATAGATATCAGCGATCACATATCGGAGGTCGGACATACCAGCACATTGCAACATTACAGCATCATAATATCAATGATCGTATGTCAGAGGACCAATGCATTGAAGTGGGTATTATTGGAGCTCGGAAGAGATCAACACATCGCAATATCACAACATCAGAACTTCTAAAAGTGTGAACCTTTAAAAAAGTTGCAATATGGTAAAATATCTGATAGCGTTAAAAACTATTGGGGAGCACCAATAAGGATTAAGAAATGAAGAATGGCCCCCGATAGGAGTCTAAATGCTCTAGCACCTCAATGCTAAGCAACCAGTCACGGCCCTTGGTCCCATGGGAGCAAATAGAAATGAGCTAAACAAAAGGGGCCAAGGACATTGGAACTCGTTGTTTTTGTAATGTTTGTTAAGAATACAGTTTCGATAAGGCATAGCTCCAATATACACTATTGCAATAATGCATGAAATATTGGGCTCTTATGGCATAATACAGAGAAGTTATGGGATGGATGAGTTGACAACTGTGATTCCGCGACACCACTAAGACCACCACGACTGATCATTCCCAACTCCAGAAAGTGGGAAGTTCAAGCGGTTAAGAGGAAAGCAACAGGCAAATTGGTCAAGTAGCTGAAGAAAAGAATCGTGGCAGAGACGTGGCTTGATCAGAGGTGATCATAAGAATGGCAGGGAGATATTTTCCTCAGTCGTCATTTAGTTTTCCTTATTCCTTTTATTCTATAATTTTTGTATTTTAAAGAAAGGAATCGAATCCTTTGTAATCATTTATACAATAGAGCCTTTTCACACCAAGACAGTTAGTCAATCAGACAGCTGGAGCTCGGTAGAGATATTTTGTAACTATTTTCAAGCTCTCCCTCTCCTTATAAAAAGAGGGAAGAAACACTTAACAGAGGTTCTAGAATTTTTCACCCAAGAGGCCAGAAATTTATGGTTCCAATTTGGTTCAATTTGCTTATTCATGAGGGACTTGAGCGATCCATTTGCTAAATCTAATGGACTAGTGATTTGGGCTCCATCTTGAAGGATTAATGAAATTGTTTTGTTGATTCCAATCAAAGCAATGCACAGTATGTTTTCCCTTATGTATATCACTTCATGTATGTCTTTCTTCTTTTGAGATCGTGTAATGAAGTTGTTGGTTTCACTCTCATTTATGATTGTATTTTTGTTGCTAAGTAGTAATAGTACATGTGTTAATTACATATTTACTTGTGTTATTTGATAGCCTATCGTACCTATATGTAAACATAGATTTACCTATGCTAATTGGTGACAAATGTATTCATGAGTCATAGAGTTTGAGACCTTAATTCGCGCTCCACTTTTTCTACATTTTCACCTCCTCACTCTTCCACATTTTTGTTGGATATTGTTGCTTAGGATTATATGCTATGTCCAGCCCTCTACATCAATTTCTCTCCTTTCATTCCTCCTGTTCACCTATACTACAAATCCAATATTAAGATTCCTATTGTTGTGTGTCGACCACAAAAACCAAGACATTTCTCTTTGAGATTAGCCATATTTACCCCTTGAGTATTTAGATCTATGTGTTTTCTTGAGTTTATCTTGATTATGGACTATTGAACCAAGCCCTTGAATTATCTCTTTTGAAACTACGTGACATGAGGAGTGCAATAGAAATCCATGTTGATAATCTTCAAAAGCACTCCTCTTGGATGCCCTAGGAACTAGTCTCCTATCAACCTAGAGGCTATCTCTAGGAGGCTTATATATCTTTTGAATCACTTGTGTGACAGGAGATAGAAAAAGCTACAACATAGACCATTCTTTGATTATTTTGTCATAGTATACCTAGATGATATTGTGATTTTTAGTAAGACTCGTGAAGATCATGTTAAGCATGTTAAGAAAGTTCTAGATGCCTTGAAAAGGGAAAAGTTATATTTTAATATGTCTAATTGTGAATATGGGAAACATCTTTAGTTTGTTTGGGTTATATTGTAGGAGGGGGTGAATTGAAGAATGATCCCTCAAAGGTTGAAGTCATTGTGAATTGGCCTAAACCCAATAATGTAACAAAGGTTAGGAGTTTTTTGGGAGAAACCCAATATTGGAGAAAGTTTATTACTAACTTCTCATCTATTGCAGCTCCATTGCATGCTTTGACCAGTGTGAAATAGGTCTTTCAATGGGGAGGCAAGTAATATAAAGCCTTGATACATTGAAAGAGAAAATCAGTACAACACCAGTTCTTGCACTTCCAAATCTTAAGCAACCATTTGAGATTCAAAATGATGCAAGTGATTATTCCATGGAAGCAGTTTTGATGCAGCATGGTAAGCCTGTTTGTTATCATTCTGAAACATTTGCCAATGAAGTAATTGTAGAAATTCCCACTGTAGATCAACAGATTATGCAATATACTAAAACACAATACAAGATCTACTTCTACAACACTTTGAGGAAGCTTAATCGAATTGAGCAAGATCAAGAGAACACATATAACTGAGAATGAGAAATCAATCATACATAACACATAAGAAATAACCTAGGGAAAGCCTCAGCCTAAAACCCCAATCTCCATATTATCATACAAGTGGAAATCTTGTTCAAGTTACCAAAAGAATTAGCTCTCAAGCTATCCTGCTCTCTCTGCAATCAAACAATACAGCTCACAGACTGAATAGACAATATATATGTCCTCCTCAAGCCCTCCAAGCCTCCTATTTCCTTGTGCAATTTTCCTTGGGGTCTAGTGAAGCCACATGTGTGAATTGGCCTCATCACACTCACAAAACCTGAAGAAGTAGCTATGCAATCCTCAAGGAAATAATTCCTTCTACATGCAAGGAATATTCACAATGGAATATTCTAGCAACTGATAGTACACTGCCCCTCCATCTGATCTCAACTGAGTCTCTATCTGAAATGACATGCATGAGTTATTTATGAGAGAATACTCAGTTATCTGAAGTGCAGTAGTTACATGAATGCAAGCATTAACTTATTGAACTTACATTAATTCAACAAATTGTTTGAATTAATCTAACAGGACTTGACTCAGTTAACTGAGCCAACTAATTACAACTCATCCTTATCCCTTTAACTAATGGATAAATTCCTCAATTAATGGAAAAACTATTGCATGTCCCCACATAGACTTCATGTTTGATTTTCCTTAACTAATTAACTCAAGATGAATTAATTAATTATTTTACAAACAGTTGTTAAGATCAAATTCGAATTTTACTTCACTATTTTAGTTTAGGGACTGACTAAAATAGGAAGGTATCCCGAAATTCTATTTATAGAATGCTATTTTTATCACTTCCATTTTTCATTCCCTATAGCTATGTTCAACACCATTTGAACTGCTATTTATAGCAGTGCTATTTTTAGCATTTTTATTTTTAGCATTTCTTGTTGCTATTTTCAACACTCCCTCTCAACAAGAAAGGGATTATCAATAACCCCAATCCTGTCTCTGTGGAACTCAAACTTGCATTTTGATAATGCCTTAGTCAAAATATCTACATCCTATTCCTCAGTCGAAACACACAGCAACAACATGATCCTCTTGACAACACAGTCTTGAAGATGGTGATATCGGATATCAATGTGCTTAGACCTATCATGAAAAACTGGGTTCTCATAGAGTTTGATACAACTCTTGTTATCGCAGTAGATCATTGTAGGATCCATCCTCTAACCAAACAATCCCACTATAATCTTCCTCATCCAAATGGCCTCACATGCAGCCTGATTAGCAGCCATGTATTCAGCCTCTGCTGAGCTAAGTGCAACTGATCTCTGTTTCCTGTTATATTAGGAAACTGCAGCAGAACCAAGGTTGAAGATTCCTCCAGAAGTGCTCTTCTGGTCTGATGGACTCCCTACCCAATCTTCATCTGTGAAGCCCTAAAGCTTCACTCCCTCTATTCGTATGTACCACAATCCGAAATGAGATGTGCCTCTTAGGTATCTCAGCACATGCTTTGCTGCCTTCCAAAACAGCTTGGTAGGTTGAACCATAGTTTGACTTAGTTGGTTCACTGCAAAGCATAAGTAGGGTCGAGTGTTGACCAGATACATAAGTGAACCCACCAGTTGCTGATAAACAGTAGCAACTACCACCTCACCTAAAGTAGCATCTTCCTTCCTCCAGTTCCCAACTAGAGGAGTCTGCATGGGCTTTCACTTCTCCATGTGAAAGCACCTGAGTATCTCATTGGCATACTTGCCTTGAGACACAAATACTTCCCCATATTTTTGCCACACCTCCATGCCTAGAAAGTAGTGCATAAAGCCCATGTCCTTCATCTCAAACTCTCTTGCAAGGTCCTCCTTACAAGATTGTATCAGCTGATCATCACCTTTCAAAATCAGATCATCGACATAAAGAACAATGATCAATGGTTTACCTTCTACCATGATGTGGTAAAGGTTCGCATCTGCTTCACTCTTGGTGAAGCCCAAACTGGTGAAATAGTTGTTGATCCTGGTGTACCAAGCAAGGGGTGCTTGCTTCAGCCCATACAAATCCCTCTTGAGTCTGTGCACATGCGACTCATGATCGAAGGTCTCGAAACACTTTGGCTACTCAATGTACACCTCCTCCTCAATCTTCCCATTGAGGAATGTTGTCTTCACATCCATCTGGTGGATCTTCCACCCCATATGAGTTGATAGTGCCAATATCGATCTAATCGATGAGTACCTTGCCACGAGAGAAAAAGTGTCATTGTAGTCGATCCCCTTAACCTGTGAGAAACCTCAGGAAACAAACCTTGCCTTATGTTTCTCAACACTTCCATCAGCTACTTGCTTTACCTTGTAAAGCCATCTGGAACTCACCATTGACTTGCCCTAAGGCCTTGGGAAAACATCCCACACATTGTTCTAAATGATACAATCATACTCCTATACCAGTGCATCAACCCAGACTAGTTGTTGCACTGCCTCCTCGAATGAAGAAGGTTTGGTATCTACACACTCCCCAACCAGGGTCATGTACCTAGTGTACCACTCGAGCGACCTCCTATGTATGCGCTGAGAAGATGGTTATCCCACATTCTACCGTGCATCCATGATCCGGATTTAAACAGGAACACAACAAAATACAGAGATAACCATATAAACAAAGATGCAGTAGAAACAATGCTTCATTTCATTAATGGAAAATACCGAAATATGCTTACAACCAGAAATGGAAATAAACCAGCTAGGGCGATGGTAGCTTA
>APFE031414779.1:5586-27885 GCA_000404065.3 Pinus taeda | reverse complement strand
GTGTTGAGTTCCTCCATCTGCTGAACTTGTCTTGCAATCTCTGATGTGTCCAGTAATGGTGGGAAGCATGGTCGATGATGGTCCACATTGAACACTTGGTGCAGGCGAAGGAATGGAGAAATTTTGTGCTTTGAAGCATTGTTTCCCATAGCCTTGGTACTGGTGTAAGGACCATGTCGGAGTGGTCGGAGCTTCTGATGGGCTCTTGTAAGGCATTCTTTATGCAGATGTAACCAAACTTTGTCACCAACCTGAAACTTATGTGGTACCCCTGTGGTGAGGAGAAGTTGTTCCCATGTTCTGTCATGACTGTATCCCTCTGCTGTTGCTGCTGTGTGGAGGAACCCTTTGCAGGGGTCATGGATGTAGCAACGATCTTCCCCTTACTTTGGGAGTGAACCATACAGATGAATTTCCTGGTCTAGGAGATGAGCTTGCTGCCTTTCTTAACAGTGATCAAAGACGTGGCGGTAGGTGGGGCTACCTCCGGTATCCTGTATAATGAATCACCAAAAGAAATAATGACAGCGCGGGTCCTTGAATCATACACAGCATGTCACCTCCACAAGTATGGCTGGCCTAATAATACATCACAAACATCTAGAGGTGTAACATCACATAATACCTCGTCTGTGAATGGTTTGATGCTGTAGGGAAGGCGGCACTGCTGGCGAACTTTGAGATCTCATCCTTCATGAAGCCACCCGATACTGTACGGCTGCGGGTGTGGTGTAGTCGGTAAGCCCAACCACTTCACGATCTCTGCTGAAATGAGGTTCTTTTGGCTTCCACTGTCGACAATGAATTGCAGCGGCAAACCCTTCACCCACATCTGTGAGTGGAAAAGACGTTCCCCATCCTCTGGCTCTTCGGGCTCATTCTTATGGATCTTGGCAGTGGCAACAGTGGCACTGGGATCTGCATCAATGATCTTCCCTTTGCCATTCCCCTTGTTGGGTTCTGGCTCAGGGTCAGAACATGTATCTGATTCGAAAGCCTTCAACTCGGCCACCAATGACTGCTTGGTCCAACACTCACTTGTGTTATGAGTGGGACTCTTGTGGAACTCACACCACTTTCCTATGTCCTTCTTCAGTTTCGTGGTGTTGTTCTTTTCTTGCAGCTTCGACGAGTTGTCTTGGGTCACCCCGCCTTGGCTTTGTCCTTTGGGCTTCGGATTTGTAGATCCAAAGTCTCGCTTATTCTGTTTGAACTTTTGCTCGATTTTGATAGTGTATCGGTATGTTGTGCCAAGTGAGGAGATGTTCAAGAACTCCATCTCTTCCTGGATGTATTTGTGCAGGCAGCCACGGTATTTGAGTACCAGATGCAGCTCAGAATATTTGATACTCAACTGTGTGCAAAGGATATGAAAAATGTTTGTGAACTCAGACACATCTTGGTCTCGTCCCTGCCGCAGCGTGGTCCATCTGATGTATTTGTCCTCATAGCTTTTGACAGGGTAGTACTGCTCCTTGATGGCATTCCGAAATTCATTCCAAGTGGGTACGACTGAAAATAGTGAGCCTGTACTTTCATCCTTCTGCTCGCAGTAGGTTTCCCACCAGTCCTTGACGTGGGGGGCTGCTTTGAGAAGAGCGAAAACAATCTTTTCCTGACTTGAAAATTCATGAATAGAGAAATACCCATCTAGTAGATTCAACCATTTATCTACGGAATCTGCGTCTATTTTACCCTCGAAGATGGGGATTTCAAAATTAACTTGTACCTTAAAGGGCGTGGCGTTTCCAGAGTCGCTGCTGGAAGCCGATGCGTCACCTCTATGTAGCGGCTGAAGGATCTGCGCAAAACTGTCCATCATCGCATTCCGTTGTCGCTCGAGGGCTTCTTCGAGCAAGATTTTGATAGGATCTCCTGCCCCCTCATCTTTCTTCTCATCCGCCATGGGAGGCCGTCGGGATTTGCGAGGCTGGTCTTGCAAAGGTTCGACCAGTTCAAGCCCTAACTCCTTATATCCCGTCCTCGTTGGGGACATGCAAAGAAAAACAAAGAAAAAACATACCGCTCTGATACCACTGATCCAGATTTAAACAGGAACGCAAAAAAATACAGAGATAACCATATAAACAAAGATGCAACGGAAACAATGCTTCATTTCATTAATGGAAAATACTGAAATATGCTTACAACCATAAATGGAAATAAACCAGCTAGGGCGATGGTAGCTTATCTCTGAGAAGAGATGTGGTGACTACATGCCTCTGAACCGTTCCGAACTATGTTACAATGAGGCTCGAAGGCCTATTTATTGTTGAGAAACAAAGGAAAACCCTTCACATTCCAAAACCTAACCCTAGAAGATGAAACGCCAAATTGTGGGCCCCGTTTTGGGTAAATTGGTACGTCAATTTCCCGGGGTCGTAACTTTGGCATACGATCTCTGTTTGACGCGTATGATAGCTCGTTAGAAAGATCTATCTAAGAAATACCACTTTGGGAAGGGCAACATCGCTCCATGGACCCATGTTGCCCCCAGATTTTCCAAAAAATGTTGTTTAGGGCCTCAAAACGGCTCCAGAAGTTCAGGACCGAAAAACTGCTAAAAATAGTAAATTGTGCTACAATTTAGGAAACTGAAAAAGCTGAAAGAGACAATTGTGGGGGTCCAAATGGGATAGGTGGGTGGCCACCAACATCCACCTGGATCAATCCAGCAACAACTTGTTAGCTTCCCTTGAGCGTTTCCACCTATCTCTTGAAGTATCAACATGAGTGGATGTATCCACTCCTGGATCCTCTACATGTGGTTGCTCCGCATCAATCTGAGGCTCCTCCTCCTTAGGAACTGAAGGTTCCTCCTCTGCATGCAACTTGAGCTCCCTCTCAAGTGACACTTGCATGGATTTTTGCTCATCGAACTTTAGATCCCTGCATACCACAGTCCTCTGAGTGGAAGGAAGCTACACCTGATAGTTGTGGGGTGTATCTGTGTATCCCACAAGTATTCCCAACTCAGTTGTTGGGTCTAACTTCTTCCTGGCATGTTTGGTCACATGATAGTAAAATGATGATCCAAAGATTCAGAAGTGACTTACATCAAGTCACTTCCCAAAATAGACCTCCATGGGTGTCTTCATCCCTAGTATACGGTGTGGGCTTCTGTTCTGCAAGTATATTGTTGTATTGCATGCCTCAGCCCACAAATGCAGTGGTAGGCTTTGATCATGCAACATCGCTTGAGTTGCTCCCACAATCGATCTGTTCTTCCTTTTGGCCAACCCATTCTATTGTGGGTTATGGGGTGTCGTCAATTCCCGTTTAATTCCTTCTACAACGCAAAAGTCTTTAAATTGTTGGGAGACATACTTTCCACCATTGTCGCTACACAAGGCTTTTATTTTCTTTCCAGATTCTTTTTCTGCCAAGGCTTTAAACTCACAAAACCTCAAGAAGGTCTGATCCTTGTTTTGCATAAAGTAGATCTAGCATCTACGAGAAAAATCATCAATAAAAATAACATAGTACCTTTGTTTAGCAGTGGAGGCTGTAGAGAAAGGTCCACAAACATTTGAGTGAACTCGCTCTAGGATTGCTCCAGCTCTACCATCTCAATCCAGAAACGAATATTTCACATACTTACCCAAAGTACAACCTTTGCATATAGTTTTCTACTCAAGTTTTCCCTTGGGTAATCCGATAGAAATCTGTTGCATGATCTTCAGGGCTCCATGGTGCAAGTGGCCCAGTCTTCTATGCCATTGCTCGCCAACATCTTGGCTCTACACCATCTCAGCTTTGGAACTCAAAGTAACACAGTCATCTACCTCCAGCTTATAGAGATTCTTAACTCAAATCCCTATTCGCTTTGTCTGTCTAGTACCGATATGCCTCAGGAATACTTTTCCTTTACTAAAGACTACATCATAGCCTTTATCTTCTAGCATAGCAACAGACACAAGATTCTTCTTCAAACCTGGTACATACTTTACATCAGTCAGGGTGAGGGGAGCTCCATGCTCCCTCTAAAACAAAATTGTACCTTCACCTAAAACATGGTACTTTCCATCATCGCACGTCTCAATCCGCATTTGGAGATCCTTCTCCTCCAAGGTACTGAAAAGATTCTTGTCACCTGACATGTGGAATGAAGCTCCACTGTCCAGATACAACACACATCCCACCATGGATGAAACCATGCATGCGATAAGTGAGAAATCCAGCTCAAACTGTGAGGCCAGTGCCTCACCATCAGATCCCTTTGAGAAACCCTTCTCAGATTTCTCCTGTGGACAATTTGTAGCATAATGGCCCACTTCATGAAAATGAAAGCATCACACTTTTGATTTTTCAATCTTCTTCCCACCATGGGAAGAACCAGATTTGGGATGGGATGCCTTCCCTTTCCCTTTCCTCACCTTACTCGCTAAGGCTATATTTTCCTCATCATCTTGCTTCGATGAGGATCCATCTCTAGTGCTTCTTCTTATTTCCTCCTGCATCAAATCCGACCAAAGTCGTTCCCAATCTGGTAGTTTTTCTCTTCCATTAACCGAGTCTTGGTAGCTATGCTAGCTCTTAGGAAGACCCAGGAGTGCAAGACTCACCTTGTCATCATCAGTGGTCGTGATCCCTACACTTCCAAGCTCATCCCTGCAGGTGGTGAGCTTGTTCAGATATGTAGAGATCGTGTTGCCCTTTTCACACTTGATTTTACGAAGCTTGTCTTTCAGCGCCAACTTCCTCTGATCAATGTTGTTCTGATATAAATATTTCAATGTTTTCCACATCGAAAATGATGTCTCCTTCCCATGGAGGCTCAAGACAATGTGGTCTCAAACTCCCTCCAGGAGGATTCTCCTTGCTCTAGCCACACATTTCTTTCATTCTGTCAATTGAGTAGCATCAGTCAGCTTGGGGACTTCTTGATCAATGAAGTCCTTTAGACCATTATCCTCTAACATTACCTCCATACGATCCTTCCAGCCTATATAATTCGAGCTTCCATCAAGGGCATACTCGAGCCTTAAACCATTGAATGCCATTGGTGAAATTAAGATGTGATAAGAACTCGATATCTATATTCAGGAACCACAAAATTCGAACTTTTCCTTCTTGTATATTGTTCTTTGCCTTGATCACCTTTTCTCCAATACCATGTAGAAATTCCCACTGTAGATCAACAGATTATGCAATATACTAAAACATAATACAAGATCTACTTCTACAACACTTTGCGGAAGCTTAATCAAATTGAGCAAGATCAAGAGAACACATATAACTAAGAATGAAAAATAAATCATACATAACACAGAAGAAAAAACCTAGGGAAAGCCTCAGCCTAAAACCCCAATCTTTGTATTATCATACAAGTGGAAATCTTGTTCAAGTTACAAAAAGAATCAACTCTCAAGCTATCATGCTCTCTCTGCAGTCAAACAATACAGCTCACAGACTAAATAGACACTGTATATGTCCTCCTCAAGCCCTCCAAGCCTCCTATTTCCTTGCGTAGTTTTCCTTGGGGTCCAGTGAAACCACATGTGTGAATTGGCCTCATCACACTCACAAAACCTAAAGAAGTAACTGCGCAATCCTCAAGGAAAGAATTCCTTCTACATGCAAGGAATATTCAATATGGAATATTCTAGCAACTGATAGTACACTGCCCCTCCATCTTATCTCAACTGGGTCTTTGTCTGAACTGACATGCATGAGTTATTTATGAGAGAATACTCAGTTATCTGAAGTGCAATAGTTACATGCATGCAAGCATTAACTAACTGAACTTACTTAATTCAACAAATCGTTTGAATAATCTACTGGACTTGACTCAGTTAACTGAGCCAACTAATTACAACTCATCCTTATCGCTTTAACTAATGGATAAATTCCTCAATTAATGGAGAAATCTGATGATTCCCCACATAGACTTCATGTTTGATTTCTTAACTAATTAAACTCAAGATGAATTAATTAATTATTTTACAAACAGCTGCTAAGATCAAATTCGAATTTTACTTCACTATTTTAGTTTAGGGACTGACTAAAATAGGAAGGTATCCCAAAATGATATTTATAGAATGCTATTTTTAGCACTTCCATTTTTCATTCCCTATAGTTATGTTCAACACCAGTTGAACTGCTATTTATAGCATTTCTTGTTGCTATTTTCAACAATAATTAAATATCCAACTTATGATAAAGAGTTGTATGATTTGGTACAAAGCGTGAAGAAATGGAAGCATTATTTGATGGGTAAGGAAACTATTATTCATACTAGCCATCAATGTTTGCAATATTTACAATCGCAAACAAAGCTACAACAAGCTAGACATTTCAAGTGGATAGGATTTCTACAGCAATTGCATTTGGTAATTAGGTATAAGAAAGCTATATACAACAAAGTTGTTGATATGTTGGAAAGTCCTATTTTTAATGCATATGTCATTCTTAAGCATAACTCAATCATTATGCATGAAAATTATATTGAACGGTGTTCTCAAGATGACGATTTTAAAGATGTTTATGCGACTTGATTCAAAGAAATCACATTGAAGAGTTGGATTATCATGTTCATAACAATATGGTGTATCATATTGGAAATGTATGTGTTCCATAGGTTGAAAGAGACAATGTCATACGGGAAGCCCACACTACTCTTATTAATGGTCACTTTGGTGTAGGCAAAAAAGTTGCACAAATTCAAAGGTATTGTTATTGGCCTCGTATGAATGAAAGTGTTTCAAGATATGTAGGAGGATGTTTCGTGTGTGCTACTAGCAACTCTAGCAATAGGAAATTAGGTTTGTACACTCCAGTTCCTATTCCTTCTCATCCTTGGGAAAGTATTTCTATGGATTTTTTAGGAGGACTACTTATGTCAAATAAAGGTCATGATTATCTTTATGTTTTTGTGGATCGTTTTAGCAAAATGTGTGTGTTGATGCCATGTAAGAAACATGTTACAACTAAATAGACTACAAATATGTTCTTCCAAAATGTATGGATACACTTTGTGTTGCCCACTTTTATCATTTATGATCAAGATTATTGATTTATCGGGAAATTTTGGTCAATCTTATGGGAAATCATGGACACCAAGTTGAAGAAGAGCACAACATTTCATCCATAAATTGATGGCCATAAAGAAGTGGAAACATAATGGTAGTAAATCTCCTTCGTGGATACTACATCAAGAATCCTAATATTTGGGATGAGCACTTACATTACATTGAATATGCCTACAATAGAGCCAAGCAGTATTCAACTCAGACATCTCCATTTGAATCATGTTTGGGATATTTACGAAAATATCCCTTAAATTTTATCTTTGGGAGTAGGTTTTGGTGGATGGACACAGTGATATAGACAAAGCCAGGTGTTTCATTAAACATATTCAATTAGTGCATCAGATGGTATAGAGTTGGAGAAGAGTCAATCCAAGTACAAGGTGAGACATGACAAGCATCATGTTAACCACAACTTCCAGGTGGGAGATCAAGTTTAGCTATATATCAACAAGGAAAGACTTCAAGGCGAAGGTAAAAAGCTCAAGGCAATTAGATATGGTCCTTTCAAAATCTTGGAGAATATTGGTAATAATGCTTTCCAATTAGATTTTCCACCATACATGCAAATTTATGTTGTTGTAAATGTGGAAAATTTGAGATTATATGAGCCTCCTATGATTGAAGATCACGTAGAGAATGTTCAGATTCCATCCATAGAAGATTTTTCTCCTCAATACTTAGAAGAATTGCAGCAAGATATTATTCTTGGCAGGAGGATAAGGACTTCACGCAGAGGCAATGTGGAGTATCTTTGTGTGGGGCTCAAAGGAACTAATCCAATTAAATCCAGGTTGATTGAGATTGGAAAAGTGAGGGAGTTGTACCATCACTTACTTACTGAGTAAAAAATAGACTTTTGGTGGTCCAAAAGCTTCCAGTGGGGAGGAATGATCTAGGGGATCAAAATATTCTCAAAATTTAAAGTTCTCAAAATTGCTCGAAACTGACACCACATCATAGTATTCTCTATCCAAATTCCAATGCCACTTGAATTGCCTCAATCCAACATTGTATGAGAAAGTTATGATGCTCTAAATTTTTTGCCAAACAACTAAAAAGTCAAACAATAGGGTTGGTTGGGTTTCTAACTAGGCAAGTCATACGTTGATGTCAAAAACTCACTGGGCAAGCACAGTGGGTGGTACAAACCAATCCCATGCTACCATGTGGCAGTACCATACATGACTAGTTGGTGCATTTTCATTGGTTGAAGGGTTATGGTAAGGGCCAATCACAGAGTGACACGTGGCCCAATCCCAGGGCACCATGTGGCACTCCAAGAGAGGCCAAAAGTTTGTTATGTAAATCAATCTACCCCACTGGGGTCGAACCCGTGACCTATCAAAAAATAACCAAGCGCATTACCAATATACCAAACGATGGTGTTTGATATATTATAACTATCGAATTTATTTAAATTCAACCAATTGGAACGGTGGCAAGAAGAGTGAGGCACTTGGCCCCAACCCCCAATTCTATCGGCAACATGTGACCATTCAACACGGTCAAGGGGGCAAACCAAGTGGCACCTAGTCCACGCTGGCCACCGGTCCCATGAACACTATGTGACCAAAGGCTGAGACAATGGGAGAGGAGTGGTGGGGGCGGGCGGTTAGCCCAGGCCCTTGGCCATATGGCTCCACATGACCATGTTCAAGGGCTAATGTTCTGGTGCTAAGGGTTACTGGCACAATTAAGTAGGCAACCTTTTGCGCCTAATTCAACAGGTGTTCGGTCGGCGCCAGGAAAATTTGTCACTTGGCAGTTGGTGGAAAGGTAGAATACATCGAATAGTTAGCTAGTTTTATAGAATTGCGGGACAAATAGTAAAGATTGGTTCCAAGAAGCATATCTTGCTCATTTTTTAAAGCTCAAGAAGAGCATATATAGGGTTTTTTTAGTATTCTAGACACAATGGCAGTGTCATTTTTGCAATTTGAGTTACGTAAACTGATGTAATTTCATATTTGAGCATATAATTTAAAGGCCCAACATTGGAAGCTAGACTCGAAGACGTAGTCCACGAGGGGTTAACTTCGTCAGCAAATTTTTTCTTGTATGATGTTGTTCATGGTCTATTTTTCTCTATTTTAAGTGATTTTGCAAATTGATCCATTGCCCACTAGACAAACTTTCTTGCAAACATTTTATGAAACCTTCAAGTTTTTAATTTTAGATCACCTCGTCAAGCCTACCTTAGTATTTCTCATTTGCCCACATTCTGTCATCACTCTATGCATCCTATCATTGTTTCCCCTTGCATACCCTATGCTCTATTTCATATTGTCACTTTGCATGCAACGACCTCTTAACTCTTCTGTGTAGTTGGTAGTAGGAAAATTGCATTCATTTATCATGTTTGTACACTCTCCTTGTGCGACCACTTCCTCTTGTACCGATTTTAATATACCTACAATTGAAGGAGGAGAGGACAAATTTCCTTTACAAATATGCATCCATAGACACAAGGAGAGGGAAATAAAGAAAAAAAATAAATCTTATTATTGGGTTGGTCCAAGTAGAGATCTTGAGTTATTTTGAGTTATTTTGTGTTAACATGGTTTCTTTTACTTTATATTACTTATAGTTTTCATACTTTGACATTGGTATATTTTGGGATAGCACTTTGGCATGGCTATGGTACATGTTTTTTATGATGATGGGATACACAAGTTAGTTCAATATGCTTGATTATCTATGTGTTTATGAATGATGATTCATTTTATGCACATGATTATTATGATGTTGGTGTTAGAAATAATGTCATATTTTAAATTTATGGAGTTACAAGGTTAATATGGATAATATGGACATATTCGAGCACCCCACCTACTTTATAAAATTAAATATTTAAGAAATAATCCCTCTTAAATGCATTCTCCCAATAAAAAGAAAAGACATTTATCTTAACACATAATTAGTTTAAAAACAATTTATCCCTCCAACCACCTAAGGGAGGTATAAAACTAGATTGAAGGCAAGGAAGGAAGAGAGTAAAAAAGCCAGTAAGGAGATTTATGCATAAGTTCTAGAAGTTGTCATTTCTTCCTCTGATTTATTATTTCAAAAGTACTAGAGCTTACCTTTTTTCACGATGATATAAATCCTTTCAGGAGTGACAAGGGGTAAAGTGAGCTCACCTAATTTCTAGCCTTTTCTTTAGGTTGTTTTTATTTCTTGCATTAACTATTTTGTTAGAAGTTCTGGTATTTCTTTATATTAGTGCTAATTTATATGATTTTTGCATAAACATTGTTGTCTAGTCTTATGAAAAAGAGTCCATCTTGCCTAGCACTATATCTTATTTTATTGTTTAACATTATGGTGTCTATTGTATGAGTTTTGTTACATTGTAGACATTCTTAAGTGATTTCTGGTTCTAATTTTTACATAAATTGAGTGAAACAACAAGTTGTACTTACATTTTGGTCACTAAAATCAACATTCTTGATAGTTGATATATTTAGTGTGCTTTCTCTATTTGTTGTGTATTTTTTGATTTTTTAAGACAGATTTCTCTTATATTTATGGCAAAAAGACATTATTAATTTTTATATCAGATCTTGACAAGTGCCTGTACAATATTATGGTTGATAGGGCATGATTTTTAAGAAATCAGCTTACAAAGTGACCTATTTATTTGTTTCCATTTTGCTATAATTTCATTTCATAACATACATCAATACATATAATTATTTGACTAGCTTCCTTTTTGTTTATCATACTTTGATAATCAATTTTTTTAGAATTCATTGTACAAATCTGCATGAATAGTTTTCTTTCTTTTATTTGTAAAAAGATATTATAAATAATTGTAGTGTAACTTTTGGGCATTAAACCTCGGGCCTAGTCCCACTATCTCACTAACCTAGTGAGATTTGAGGATGCCGATAGCGAAGCTTAAAGCTCTGCTTTTCAACATACTTTTTGGCGACCATATTGGGGAGCAAGTCATATCTCCTTGTTTATTAATCTTTTCATTTACATAACCATTCAATGCCCTAATAAACTAGATCTCCAAAATTAGTTGTGATCAAAGGAGTATTTCACATTCATTACTTAATTTCATCCTTGATAATGCACACACTCTTACTGAATTATAGCAGGCTTGGGCCATTATAGCCTGAGATGTTGAATTGAAAGAAAGAAGAGAAGCCATAGAAATGCATCTTAGAGATTATGCCAATTGTAGGTAGTTGGCTTATCACCAACGAGTCTCACGTTTCTAAAAGGATCCATGCATTAAGCCCTGAATATAAACCCTTGGATTAAGTCCCAAGGTAAAAGGAAATCCTTTCCACCCAAAACTAGCTTCAATTTTATCAAAACTTTATCTTTTCTTCTAGGACTACTTCCCCCTCTCGAAGAATCATTTCAAGAACACAAACATTCTCTCAATATATATAATCACCCACATCGTCTTCATCAATTGCCCCACCTTCTATTCAAATTGGCAGCCTTTACTCTTCATTTAATCCAATTCAATTTACGACAACCCCTCCCAAGGTAATCAGAAAATACGATTTGTTTCAATTCAAAGAGGAACTGATTGCCACACCTTGGAATGTATCTTCTCCCCTTGGCCTTACACCCGCAAATACCCCTTTTCCTGAATTTAAAGATGACCTCCCTAAATTTTCAGTCGATGTCACTATCATGACTAATGAGCACTTAATTGTGTTTTCCAATGCCTTCCACAACATCAATGCCACAATAATGATACGCACATGCAGATATTTGTGAATTCCTTAGAAGAACAATAGTTGACTTTTTTTAACTCCCCCCTAAATCCTTCTCCGCTTAGGTGGGGCTTTGTTATTGGTCTAAATCCACTTATGGTCAGCCCCAAAGCCCTATGGATATCCTTCATGAATCTAATAATGTTTCCTATACCAAAGGAGAAACCATTAAATATTTCAATCTTCATTTCTCTAAGTTATATAATCATATCATGGGTATCGTTGGGCCACAAAACCAAGCGGCCATGATGCATTATTTTAGTACCTTGCCTCCCACTTACTATCACAGGTTAGAGGGAAAAAATGTTGATAACCTAGGATTCACCTTGCATATATGCTTGGAATGTGAGGAGAAATTATGTTGCATTAGTATTCCACTTGAATATTCAGTAAATCAATCTGACATATCTTCTATTCTTCAACTCATGCAAGACAAGAGTAATAATTTGATTTATTTTGAGAAGAAGATTACGGTGAAATTGCATGTTGAAGCTTCTACTTCAACAACCATTAGAAAACCCCCCAAGGAATATCATCCTAACACCCTTCTATCATGGCCATGGTGCAAATTTTATGAGTACCATCAAGAAAAGATATGTTAGGTTCAAAAGAGTGTGCAAGAGAGAATTTTTGGAAAAAGAATTGATCCCACAGTTTCTACCTTGGATTGGACGGGCGATAATGAATTCATGATGGATGAAACAAGGAGAACTTATAGAGATAGTAATTCCATAAATCAACCATCCAAGGAGGCTAATAGCCAAAAAACCTCAAATGTCTCCACATCACATCTGAATGTAAATTCCTCCACTTCTTCCTCTTTAATTGCGTCTCGTTTTAATATTTTGAAGTGAACAACCAACATCAACATTGATGTTATATTACTTGATATGGTTGCAGTTATCGAATATAAACAACACTTGAAAAACTTTCTTGAAGGGGAACGGCATTCTCTTATAAATTTCCTCAAGAACCATCCTGAAGAGCATCTTTCAAAAAATTAAAAAAATTTCTATAAATAATTCCTGAAATCCTGTTAAAAACCCTCTTCTTTATGTCTTGATGGCAAGTCAAGGCCCAACATCATGCCTAAATTCATTATTGAGGAATTAGGTCTACAATGTTATTAAGAGAAGCCCAAGAAAATGGTGGCTTATAATAATTCTCAACAAACAAACATAAGTGATATCAAAGATGTTAGATTGGTATTATGTGTTCATCCTACAATTTGAACGACCTATATCAAATTTATGGATATACCAACAAGCAATTATTCAATTATTCTTGGTAGAGATAGGCAAATAAGGACAAGCAGATACTTTTCATTGAATGGCATGAACGAGATCCTCTCGAAGTATGGAAAAACATAATTGTCTTATGAGAATGGAGAATCACACCTTACATTGACAATTTTTCGCAACCCCATGTCAATTATGTTGAAGAAGATCTAGGCATTTATTCTATTTTTACCAAACAAGAATCTCCTCCTCTTTCCCCCGTAAACCAAGACGATCAAGTCTAGAATATGCACTTTGATGTTTCATCTTCCAATGAAGGAAATGGTGCAAATGCCTTGTTATATTCCCCTCTTGGTATGATTCACCATTTTTCCTTCCAACTTGAGTTTGAATGCAATAACAACATCACTAAATTTGAAGCTCTACTTTTAGGCATTAAGCAATCCCTTAACTTGGTTGTAAGCATTCAACCAATTTTTTTTATTCTCAACTCATTGTTAATTTGATCAAAAGGGTCCACTCTACTTCTAACAAATTAATCAAGAGATACACTCAAGCCGCTTAGAAAAAAAATCGTTGAATTGCTCTCTTTTAATATCACTCGTATTTGTATAGAATTCAATGATTTGTCAGCTCATTTAGCTATGTATTCCTATAGTCCCCAAAGGAATCTTTTACCTGAGAGACCCAATTGTATTTTAAAATCGCTATACCAACATCATTTTCTAAATAACAAAGAATATTGGCAAGTGTTCTCAGATGATGAGAGTATTTTCTCATTCATTCAAGGGAAACTTACTCCTAAGAAGGATATTATTTCTCTTAATAAAAATAAATACCCAAAAGGGTTATCTCCTCTTGAGAATTTTTTCTCTCCTCATGATGTATCTAATAATAAAGAAATACTTAAGGAGGAATAAAAAATAAAAATATTTGAAACCATACTACTAGATATTGGAAATCCACGTGACCCTAAGGTCTTATGAGTAATTTTCCCATGTCTTGATGATAAGAAAAAATGGATATATTACATGAATTTAGAGAAGTCCTTGCTTGTTCATATAAACGTTTCTATATTTCTTTACTATGTGTATGGTGCAAGGATGTCCAACTTTTCAAGTGGACACTCCACCCATCCTCATGGACCAAATCAAGCAAAATGATCCCTGAGGATGGGTGGGGTGTATAGCCAAAACATTGGACACAATCCTCGCACCATACACATAGTAAAAACATCTATAAATATTGTTATTATGATTATGGATTATGGAAGCCTACATGCCATATAAATGTTCTCATAATTTTCAAAATGGTATCTCCATTAATAGCGAGCAAGACAGGAACCTGTAAATTTCCCGCATGAGGGGAAATTATGAGTTATCATATAGAGTCATTGCCTTCTTGAGTCACTTTCCTTGTTGAACATATTGGATGAACATATAACTTAGTATTGATCAGGAAAATAAATCACAAAGTACACTTTTGCAATGACTTACATACCTCTAATGCATCAAGTATTGAAATTAATTTTCCTCTCCCCTACATGGACAAGGGATGACATATCTATTTCATTGTATTTTATGTACATATTTTCACTTTTACAATTTTTGGAATTATCTTGTTTCTACTCTTTTTAAATTTTCCTTTCAAAGCATTATTTTTTTTGCTTTAGTTGCTTTCTTTATACTTATCTCTATAATAAGTACATTGTTGTTTTCTCTTCCAAATCTAGGCCCTTTTTATAAGATTGACAAAGCATCTAATCCTATAAATTTTATGCTAATGACTTCTTATTATGTGCATAAATTATAAAGAAATAATGAGTAGTGACTATATATTGGTTCACAAAGGTGATGTTATTGAAACTTAACATTTCTCAACATTTTTTCTATCCAAAAACATATCAATTCATGCCATGTCTCGTCATCTTGTGTCCCAAGCTTCATGCCTACATGACAACATGCTTACCCTCTCTCACTACTTAAAGCTATGTTTTCATTTTAACAAACCTAGAAAATTCCAAGTTGTGACCTATATACACAACCCACCTCCTAAGAAATATTTAATGCCTATAAAAGAAATTAAGATCTTAGACATGTAGTTGGGATCCTCAAGAGAAATATGTAGTATAAATATAATTTGCATAGTTTGATTTATTTTTGTACACTTGGCACTACAAAGAAGTTTTGTATTGCCTTACATATGGTTGTATCTACAGCATATACATGGTTCAAAGAGGCTAATTATTTTGGTAATATTAGCACATTTGTGGTTTAAAAGTTGTGATTTCCTTTTATGAATTCGATGTATTTACAATTTTGAAAAATACAAGCATGTTATCATCATACAACAAAAATTCATTGTCTCTCATAGAATGATCATCACTTTTGATAACACCTTGTAATTGCAACTGAAAGGAAAAGATAGCATGATCTCATTTAGTTATTAAGGGTTGATCTATTGATCATACCATAAGAGATATAAGCACAAGGTCTATATGGTGAAGCCTTGCGCCCCTCACCATCGATACACATACAATATAATGGAATTTGGTTAAGAGGTTCAATTATATATACATGGAATCAACACAAAAAATATGGTTTTATAATGTTTTATGTCGTAACATGTGGTACAGGCTTGTATGCATATCCACCCTGTGTATCAAGGACAAGATGTAAAATTCAATATTAAGATTGATTTCCAACTTCACGATCTTGGGCCCTAAGACCACTGATGGCTCTCAACCCTAGTCCAAACAATTTTATGTGTACATTGCACTGGCATGGCAACATGGCTATGACTCACTTATGTGACCCTATGTCTTCCCATATTAAAGAATGAATGTACATAGTGTAGGTTCAACCATACCATGATATGGTTTGTTACAAACTCAATTAACTGTAGCCATGCCCCGGGATCATATGGAGGGAGATACACCATTAAGCCCTGACAACGATGAGAGTTGACTCCCTAGAAAATGAGCAAGTATGAAAAATGGTTAAAGGCAAGTCTGTTAACCCATTTCTCAAGTCATTGTTTCAAAGAAAGCCATGTTAAGCATTAAGAGGCCAGTGTCGCACTACAACAACTAGGGAAACCGCCTGTAACCAATACATAAGTGGTTTATATTCACATTTATAGGTATGACATGCAATGGTTACTTCTCTCAGGTTCATAGTTTTAATTGAAAAAATCTTACTTGTTTGGTTTTCCAGTTTGATGTGGTGTAAAGATTTAATCCCTCCCATCATTTTACTCTCCATCATTTTCTCACTAATTCACCTACTTGCATGAACTAGAATCTCCCTTATCCTCCCCTCTTCTCTCAAAATACTCTCTCTTCTTGCTTTTATAGGCAATATGACTCTCTTAAACCATTCGACCACTAATATTTGTTGACTCAGGCATAGCCTATTTGAGTCACACGAACTTATCCCCAGAGTGCACCATCACGGTAATCTCCAAAATACCCTGGCAGGATTACAATACATGAATGAGTAATTAGAAGAAACATCATCAATGTTTCTGTTGTGCAACCTGAAAGCGATGAGCCCAAAGCAGAAGTTCATACTTGCTCCAGTATGTGAATGCATGTATATATGCCATGGTTCCTATCATGGAAAAATAAGTGATTGGAAACATGTTTAGTGTCTCAAGTTGTGTAAATATAACTCTTGACCTCCAATGATGAGCCATTCAGAATGTTGCTCAAGCCATTTCACCCTATGATAGCTAACCCATAGTCTCGGTCACATTTTATTTTCATCATCCTCCAAAAATCCCCATTTCCCTTTGACTCAGTCACACTGTCAGGTTATGTTGTGTTACAACCATGTTTTCATCCACTAAACTCTATACATCACAACAGTCACATTGATAAGAGCCCATAAGAAAGTGGGAAATCATGTTTTACTTAAATGATATGTAAATTATATATGTGAAAACTAATTCCTACATATATTCAAATAAAAATATCCTCTTGTGTGCTATGTTGGATCAGTTGACAGTTAAAGTTTCGATAGGCCATTTTCTTTATATGACAATAAAAGCCCCACATTGATATAAATTGGGTGAAGATCTAATTGTCGTTTGGAAACCATTACCTTATTATGGCAAGTCATAATTCACAACCATAATTTAAATTGATCTTTGATTAGATTGCATCCATTCACCACTGTTCATCCTTCACATATGATCTATCAGAAGCTCAATTCATTATAAAAGAATTTTTTTTTTTTTATCTCAAAACTTATTTTTCATCCCCCTCGGTCTCATATCCACTAGCTTATGGTGGTGCATACATATGCCAAATCAAGGTTCCCTTATGCAATACAAGCATTTCCATCGCATGACTCAAGGGATTGACACTTTTGAAAGATCCTATGTGTGTGTGTGTGTGTGTGTGTGTGTGTAGCCCAATTTCAGTATACAGGTAGATCCACCCCTCCATACCATACACAACATTTTTTGTCTCCCACACTACAACGATGTACCCTATCTCGGGCATTCTCATTATAAGTTGAGAAGTCAAAAATCAAGCACATGAATATTATTGTTTCTCACATGTCCACTAATTATTTTTGCTCCATATCACATATAGATTTTTTGTATGCATTTATGGCCATTATTGAAAAATGAGAGTAAACTTTATTCAGTTACTAATACTTTCTCAGGCACACTCTAAAAAAGATATTTGATCCATGTCATGCCATATATGCTCAATGAATGAATGATGCTCTTATTTATTCATTGCTTACATATTCATTCACACATGATCTCAACAAGAAATTCCTACAGGCGTCACCATATTTATTTTTCCCTATCATTGTTGAGACACCTATACAATTTCCCTAGTTACGCGTGTATCATGTGCATGCATGCAATTCCATTACCTCTTATTATATGTTTCCTTGATGTGTGTTTACAAGGACTCTAATGCTATGAAAAGCATGATTCTATACAGTCTTTATTTTTCTTTTACTTACAGTCAGAAATATTATGGTTGTAGAATAAATTATTTTGATTACAATCAACATGAGCTTTTTTAGCAAAGGTTCAAGAGGAAACAAAAGGGGGCAGGACAAGAGGACTAATATGATGTGGAGAGAAAGTAGAATTAAGAAGATAAGGTTTTCTATTCATTTTCATGTAAACTGGTAAGAATGTAACTAGTTAAATCAGACTGGTGTTGTACCTCGAAGCTTCCCCTCCTCCTACACCACATGTGTCTCAAAACATGGCATTGCCTCACCCAAGCATAGTATAATTTCATGAACCTCAAGCTCCTCAACAAAAACTAGTTCAAAACAATGGATGGGAGGTTAACCCCGTCAGGGCTACCTCGAGATTTTCTCATTGGCCCAGCTTCTCTCATTGCTATGTGCATCATGTCTTTGCTACCCCTTAGGTAACCTGTCCTCTATCTCATTCTATGTCACCTCATGCACAACAACCTCTTGACTCTCCTACACAATTGTTAGTAGGAAAATTGCATGCACCTGTCATGTGTGTACACTCCCCTTGTGAGGCCACTTCCTCTTGTACCCATTCTAATATCCCTACAGTTGAAAGAGGAGAGAATAAAGAAATTTCCTTTACATATATGCATCTAGAGACACAAGGAGAGGGAAAGAAATAAGAAAAGAAATATTACTACGAGGTTGGTCCAAGCAAAGATCCTAAGTTATTTTGAGTTTTTCTGTGTTGACATGGTTTCTTTTACTTTAGTTTATTTACAAATTTTCAAACTTTGACATTGGTATATTTTGGGACAACATTTTGTCATGGCTATAGTACATATTTTTTATGATGATGGGAGACACTAGTTCGATATGCTTGATTATCTATGTTTTATGGATGATGATTGATTTTATGCACATGATTATTATAATTGTGGTGTTATCGATAATGTCATATTTTATTTATGGAGTTACAAGATTAATATGGATATTTCGTGGACATAATCGGGTACCCCACCTACTTTATAAAACTAAATTATTTAAAAAATAATACCTCCTAAATTTTGTGTCTCGATGTGGTCCCAATAAACAGAAAAGACATTTATCTTAACACGTATGTTATTAAAAACAATTTTTCCCTCCAACCACCTAAGGGGGGTATAAAACTAGATTGAAGGCAACGAAGGAAGAGAGAAAAAAAATATACTAAGGAGAGGTATGTATAAATTCTAGAAGTTGTAATTTCTTCTTCTCATTCATTATTTCAAAAGTACTGGCACTGACCTATTTTTATGATGACAAAAATCCTTCAGGAGTGATAAGGGGTAAATTGAGCTCCTATTTTTGGTATTTTTTAAGGTTGTTATTATTTCTTGAATTAATTACTATTATTAGAAGGTTTGATATTTCTTTATATCAATGGAATTGATATGATTTTTGCATAAATATTGTTGTCCATTATTATAAAAAAGATCCCATGTTGCCCAACATTATATCTTACTTTATTGGTTGACATTCTGGTTTTTATTATAAGAGTTATGTTACATCATACACATTTTAAAGCAAATTATGGTCCTGATTTTTACATAATTCAACTAAAACAAGTTATACTTACATTTTGGTCAATAAAAACAACATTCTTAACAGTTGATATCTTTAGCATACTTTCTACAATTAATTTGCTATGAATTTTCTAATGTTTAAGGAAGATTTCTCTGATATTTATGGCTGAAAGTTGTTATTAATTTTTATATCATATCTTGACACTTTCCATTGTACATTCTTATGGCTAATAGGGCATGATTTTTAAGAAATGTGCCTGCAAAGTGGCCTATTTATTTGTTACCATTTCGCTATAATTTTAGTTGATTAACATACAATAATACATGTAATTATTTGGTTAGCTTCCTTTATGTTTATCATACTTTGATAATTATTTTTCTTATATTTTGTTGTACAAATCTACCATAAATATTTTATTTTTGTTTATTTGTAAAAATATTGTAAATAGTTGTAGCATAACTTTTGGGAATTAAACCTTTGGCCTGGTTCCACTATCTCACTAACCTAGTAAGATTTGAAGGTTTCAACAATGAAGCTTAAAAGCTCCACTCATCAACAAGTGGTATTTTGTGAACATAATAGAGGAGGAGGAGGATTCTATAGTGGTCATTCAAGCCACAATGTCAAAAGGTAACTCCACAATGAATTCCCATTCATTTGTATGTACATTTTTAAAACTAAAGCAAAGAGAGAAGAGGATATGACTCACTCTCTAGTTGGGTTTTCTCTCATATCAAGTTTCCTATGATAAATATGGTGTTAATTTGTGTGGATGGTGCATTTATGTATTTGTTCTTTCCATTTATTATTTCATTAATTTCATAAAGTTGAGCAAAGTTAATAATTCATTAATCTAGAATATAAGGAAATTTAATTTGCATAGTCTAATATTTTAGAATATAACAAGATCTATTCTTATGAACTATTCCAACGGAATATCCATGAAATTTATAGACCATTGTGTAATGAAGGTTGAGGTCCCACCCCAAGTACCATGATAATCACCCCCATTGAATGTAGCGATGATCTTGATATCAACTTGATTTATGATTATTATTGTTAAATGTGCCTCAGATGGTGTTTGTTAAAAGGATAGAACCTGATTATTTTTTCTATTTTCTAGTTAGAGTTATTTACACAATACTATATTACTCAAATGACAACTTTGTCTAAGTTTCTCGAGTGGATTTGTTAATGGGGTCAACAAAATTTAAAACTATCTAGTTGTGGTTATTAAACAACTAGTTGTTGTTGTTATGATAGTATAACAACTACGTAGAGAAAACAATGAAAAAAATATAAGAATAAGCAATCATACATATCCTAGTTCTCGTTTATAAGTCTTTAAAACATATAAGAGATGGTTATTATCATTTAGACAACATGCATAGGATTATCTTGATTAAAAATTTAGGTTTTTGTTAATAATGGCTTGTCATGTTGGTGAAAAAAGAGCGCTAACATCCATGGTTCAAGTCTCTCTAATGACATGTTTTCACTTGTTCTCATCCTTGTTTTGATGCTTTTTCTTACAATGTACTTAGCACAATATGCAAGTCTTGAGAAACTTTAGCAAAAATAGATAACCGCCCCCTACTTGTGTAGTTGATTTTTTCAAACTTACTTTGCTTCATTAAATATGTTTTCATATCGCAAAGGAAGACTTTCCATACTGGGATATCATAAACATCTATCCCAAAAACAAAGATTTATGATGTCTTTAATTTTGTAGAAAAAGTTAGTAAAATGTTCATATTGTTAACAACTTCTCACAACTATGTTAAACATAATTTCTAAATCATTCAAGCTTTTCCATAATCGATTAAAAACATATTATTGGTGCATAAGTTGTAGCACGAGTTTGAGTCTCTCCTTATAAAACATGTTAAAGGCATGTTAGAATATAGTAGTAGTGGTGCCCCCAACAATACTATCATAATTATCGCTAAAAATCCAGGATAATATGGACATATGGGCATTATGTCGTGATAGCATTAGATAATTGTTGCAAAACTCAAAAAGGAATTGTCCTGTGAAGGACCACCAAGCCAATGCTACCTTATTAGTGATTGAGCTACTCAGTTGAATGGATTTCTAGATGCCTAGAATGTCAAAAGGTCAAAGTATAGGATCAACACCATGCATTGAATACTGTAATTTTTTCCACTTTTGGATTGGAAATAGGGAGTGTCCAACCATGGGTTTCATCGTTGGTTAATTGGGAAAACAAATAAATGTGATTCCATCATGGTGGCCATGGAAAAAGTAACATAACATGTATACTTTATTTAGTTTAACTTGGTCATAAGGCAGCCAGCATTATAGAATATTCATGAGAAGATTGCATGGAGTGCTAATGAAATTGTTTTGGATCAAGAAAAGTTCATTTTAAACTTGGAAGAGTTGATTCCATGAATTAGGAATGCAAATAATTGTAGAATAGATTATCATCTTTAGATGTATGGGTGGATCAAGAAAGAAAATGATCCGGATTTAAACAGGAATGCAACAAATTACAGAGATAACCATATGCACAAATATGCAGCGAAAATAATACTTCATTTCATTAATGGAAAATACTGAAATATGCTTACAATCAGAGATGGAAATAAACTGCTAGGGCGATGGTAGCTTATCTTTGAGAAGAGATGTGATGGCTACATGCCTCTGAACTATGTTACAATGAGGCTCGAAGGCCTATTTATTGTTGAGAAAACAATGGAAAACCCTTAACATTCCAAAACCTAACCCTAGGAGATGAAACGTCAAA
>APFE031414778.1:0-13921 GCA_000404065.3 Pinus taeda | reverse complement strand
ATGTAATGTAAAGGAGGTTTCCCCCTCGAAGAGGCTGAATTCTAAGTCGTTGATCTATCTTTTCTATCTTTTCTTGAGTTGGTTTCATAACAGGGGGGAGGGGGAGTGTTATCCAAAAACGCCTCCAAAAGTTACCTTGTCGTGACTTTTAAGAGAGGTTGTTAAATAATCCCCATAAAAATCATGAGAATTGAACTTTTGGAGGAAATTTTTGACAACCTCCTCCCTCCTCCCCTCGCCCCCAAAAGTCATGAGAATTGAATTTTTAGAAGTGATCATTAAATGACTACCTCCCAATATTTAATTCTCATGAATTTTAGGGGGGGTTTCAAAAACCACCTCCAAAGGTTGAAATTTCATTTATTTTACAGAGGGTTGTCAAAAAACATCACGAAAAACCTATCTAGGGGTAGTTATTACCCCCCCGACCCAAAAACAAAATTTCAATTTTCTTGACTTTCTAGGGGGGTTTCCAAAAAAGCGTCGAAAAATATATTTAGCGATATTGATTTAAAACCATCCACCAAAAGTAATAGAAAACACTTTTAGAGGCGGTCGTTAGAAGCCCCCCCGCCCCCACAAACTTCAAATTTTCATGAATTTGAGGGGGGGTTTTCAAAAGCCACCCTTAAATCCCTAAAAAAAACTTTTAGAAGCAGATTTGGCAAGATTGCCACAAGCCAAAACACCCCTAAAGGCGTTTTTTGTAGTAATGTAGTCAAGTGTGGTGTGCCCTCTTTATTTCACTAGGAAATAAAACATAATAACATTATAAAGTGCCATGGGGGTACGATGATAAAATATAATGCAACATAAAGTGCCAAGCTGCTAACAATTGATGCAAGCAAGTGCAAGTCACCAATACATGTAAATTACATCAAGTGTTAGACACGATTAGTGCACAAATGAATGCTTCTTGTATAGGGTCCCATGTACATATAGTAAAATGATAATATCAATGAATCTTTGTGTATCTCGAGACAAGAGACATGTATATGTTGAAGCTCTTAATAAATCTTGGATCAAATGATGATATGTAACATGTGATGACTAAAGTACATGAGCACATGGCTTGCCAATAAAATGGCCATCTAGTGAAGTCTCTCGAAATGGGGCATGAAAGTACTCATCTCATGTGGAATATGATTACAAATATGATGGTACCATCTTCTCACTGATCATACCTACGAAACTGAAGATACGCCTATGACACACATCCCTGTGTATAAAAATCAAATAAAAATGTCACCCAATCTCTGGAAATTTTCTATGGCAAGATCACCATTGATATATAATTATCTAGGCACCCAAAAGTATCCAAATGGGTACCCATATATTCACAAAACATAACCAAATGGAAATTGAAACTATATGTATGGTCACACCTCACTGATCACTACACAAAGGGCCATAAACTGATTGTTGAAACTTAACATGATGAAACTATATACCACTACTAAATGGATGTAACCTATCAAGATGTTGCAAAATTCATATGTAAAGTCATTAGATGAATCCAAGCCATAGAGATCATCAATATTGGAACCATATCCTAACTTACTAGACCCAAGGTCCACCTATAAGGTATGGAAAATAAAGGGAAGTCCTTCAGAAAGGCTTTTCCTTCAGAAAACTAGCACTCTGGAAAAATGGAAAGAGACCTCTCATGTGATAATGATAAAGGGAAAGGCTGAAGGAATGAATTTATACTGCTATTTTTGAATAAGAGTCTAATAGGGTCACCATTTGTAAGCTAAAGGAAAGAGCTATAAGGTGTGAGCTACCAGTAAATTGCTCCACAAGCTCGATCATACTCCAACTGATAATCCCATGATACTCTAGTATCAATGTAGTCTCTCCATGCTGAAACAAAGACTAAGTTTGGATGCTCAATGACATACTAGAGAAAACTTTGGTCATTCAATCATACTCGACTAATATGTTATGCAACAATATGTATATGTGATCTTAAGAGTCGATCATACTTGACTGGGATAACAATATGATCATTCCACCTAAATGGCAATAGGACTCACCTCTCAGTAACTATTGATATGGGCTAGAGAGAACACTCTTAAGGCACTAACTCATATTTAGTGTTGAGAAGCACTGCTCAATCCATCTCCATGAGTGGGTCACATGACTGTATGATGTGACCATATTTAGCTAGCTAGGCATCTTGCACTAAATGTGTACAAACTTGGACTTGAATCCTTACTAAATTGCAACCATAGTCAATGCCTCAGTCAAAGGGTCACTAAAGTGAATAAAAGGCTAATATGGATGTATCAATTGGCTTGATGATGACATGAAATGATGGATGTATAATAGGCTAATTCATATGGAAAGTTGACCTACTCTTCCTAGTCAAAGAAGAAAATCCTAATGTGAGTTCAATTCCCTAATTGTCCTTACTAGTAAGGTGAACCAACAAGCCTAACTCTTACCAATAATCCTCTCATATACTATTATCTCCCTGGAAAGGATGAATGTAATGACTAAACTCGTGAAAATGCATATGAAAGTCCATAAGTGCATCTAGTAAACCATATATCTGAATATGAAATCAAATGAAGCTCTGAAAATGGAGCACGATAGACATCAAAACAAAGGGAGTTGCATTGAAACATCTATTATGTACTAAATAACCGTCACATTCTACATATATTAGCTCATAGTAGTCCATCCCTGGCTCATGAGACCATGAGAAGATAAACTAAACCAACTCAAAATTATCTGATGTATAGAAATGGGAGGACCACTAACATCCATATAGGATGGGGTCCAACATCTTGGATGAAATTTTCCTACTTTGTAAGTCCAAATGTTGTATGAGTCATTCCTAAAGAGCTCATTGGAACATGTGGACTTGGACCATTAAAGTGCTAGACACCTTGTTTAAATGATTTCTTTGGGATTATTTTATGAAAAGTGGATCATCATGCTCGAGAATGGACCTATTCCACATAATATGCATTAACTCTTTGGGTGATGTTTGAGGTCGTTCAACTTTGGGAGCTTGTGTTAATGGATGTAAAATCCTATTTCACTCAAGGCAACTTTCATTAGAGAAAAAATGTTTGGGATTATTTTGTTGTAACAAGAGTGGACTATTTACCTTTTCATTTAAGTAATTGAAGGAACTTATTATTTCCCTCATTTATATTTAGGACCTAGGTATTATCGTACTCGAAAAACTTTTGTTGCACCAAGTTTTGTGCCTACTATGGCAATAGACAATGCTAAATTGGATGTAAAATAGGATGCAAATGTGGATGCAAAAATGGAAGAAAATATGGGTGCAATAGTAGGCACAAAATTTGGTGCAAATTATGGTGAAGCAAAAGTCGATGCAATAATAAAAGGACACAAACTTGGATGTAAAAAGGAGGCAAACTTGGATGCAAAATAAGATGCAAAAAGGGATGTCAACTTGGACGCAAACATGGGTGCAACAATGGACCTAAAATTAGATGCAAAAGTGGATGCAACAAAAGTGCATGCAAAATGATATGTAAAACCTGATGTAAAAGTGGATGCAAAAACATATGCGATGCAAACCTGGACACAAAACAGGATGCAAAAGTGGAAGCAAATGTGGGTGCAATAGTACGCACAAAGCATAACACAAATTGTGGCACAATAAAAGTGGATGCAATAACAGACACAAAACAAGATGCAAACTTGGATGCAAAACAAGATGAAAAAGGGATGCAAAAGTGGATGCCAACATGGGTGCAACAATGCACACAAAATTACATGTAAAAGTGATGCAATGGAAGTAGATACAAAAGTAGATTCAAAACAAGACACAAAATTCGATGCATAAACCTGGCATAAAAGTGGATGCAAAAGAAGATGCAATACTTGATGCAAAAGAGGATACAAATGTAGATGCAAAATAGGATACAAATGTAGATGCAAAAGTGGAAGCAAGCATGGTTACTATAGTAGGTTCAAAACATGGCACAAATTGTGGCACAACAAAAGTGGATGTAATGATAAATGCAAAAAAAAGAAGCAATATTTGATACAAAAAGGGATGCAAAAGTAGATGTAAACATAGGTGCAATGATGGATGCAAAATTGGATGCAACAAAAGTTGATGCAAAGGTATATGAAAAATTAAACACAATACCCGGTACAAAACCTGATGCAAAAGTGGATACAAAAAGGGATGAAAAAATAGAAGAAAAATTTGATGCAAACTTAGATGCAAAGGAGGATGTAAACGTGGAGGCAAAATTAGAAGCAAAAGTGGGTGCAAAAGTAGGGGCCAAACTAGGCACAAATTATGGCACAACAAAAGTGGATGCAATAGTGGACAAAATAATGGATGCAAAAGAGGATGGAAATCTGGATGCAAAAAAAAATTGAAAAGTGGATGCAATAAAAGTAGATGCAAAACTAGACAAAAATCTCGACGCAAAACTTGGCGCAAAGGGGATGCAAAAGAGGATGCAAAACATGATGCAAAATTAATGCAAGTGTTGACACAAAAATTGGATGGAATAGAGGATGCAAAAGTAGGTGAAGCAAAATTGGGATCCAAACTTGAATAAAAAATTGACACAAAACCTGGTGAAAAGGAAGGAAAAAAACTTAGTGCAAAACCTAGTGCGAAACATGATGCAAAACCTTGTGTTAAACTTGGTGCAAAACCTGATGAAAATTTTGCATCAGGTTTTTCACCATATTTTATAAATGGATACAAATAGCACTAAAAAAAGTCTCTAGATGCAAAACAGGAAGCAAAAATAGATGCTAATCACAAGGTTTTGTTGTAGTGATTAAAGAAGCACTATCTGATGGAAAATCTCAAGAAGTGCGAGTTTTCACAACAATCTTTGGTATATCTAGGCTATGTGATAGATGGGGTATACTTGAAGATATACATGGAAAAGATGGAGGCCATCATGAATTGGATGGTACCTACTAATGATTTTTAGTTTAGGAGTTTCATTTGGGAAGTCATGGTTTTGAAGATAAATATTAGAAGGAGGAATTTTTCCTCTTATTCTTGGTGGAAAATAATTAGGTTTTGTAAGCTTCCAAATAGGGATGCTTCATCTCTCAAACTTTATGGACCATTTCCTCTAGACTCTTAAGAAGCTCCTCCCTCTATTGAGGTATTTTGAATACTTCAATGAAAATGAGAGTAATTTACAACTTTTTAAGTTCATCCACTATATTACAATAAATATTTGTTGATGCATTAGGTTTTTCCTTTTTAGTCTATGGAATGTCTTGTGGATATGTCAGCTGAGGAGAATTGTTATTTTTTTCCCTTTATATACTTGATTCTTTGGTTTGAATTTTCTTGTCTGAACCAAATTTCCTTGCCTGATTTAGAATTTTCTCTTTCAAAAAAGTCTCCTTGAGTGAGGATATGCCTATTCTCTTCATATTTCATTGATTCCAAAATATCATATTCTTAAGTTTTCTCATCAATCAAGATATTTATATGTTCTTGAAGTTATTCATATATATATCATCCTATTCTAATGTAATGACATTTGACTTGGCACATAAGGTAATATTGTCGTATGATCTTCATGTATCTAGTTTCTAGAGCTTCATTCTCTAGGGTCTTGTATCATTATCCTTTCTACTTGGGGCAATTGTCACAAAAAAAAATATCATTTCTTTTGAGATGAGTAATCTCATTTTTCATTTGTTACAACGTCTAATTAAGGCATACAATTCTTACATATTCTCGTGTTATTAATATTTCCTAAGCTAAATTTGATAATTATATTTCTATTCATCCATATTGATGCTTTTAAAGAGGAAAAGTTGGAGGAATTGGCTCATAAAACCATTTTTACTAGTGTGACCCTGTTTGTAAAACTGGAGTTTGAAACCTTCTAGGACCAGTTTGAGGAATCAAACAACCTTTGTTCGCGATAAAACTTTGTTGATTAATCATTTCACCCTTTTGTTTTGTCCTACACACAAATACCTTTCCAACAACACAATAATTTCCTCAATCAAATTTTTAAATGCAAAAGTTATGCCACTCGAAAGTTGACCTTCCTATTTTGACCAACACAATTTAAGAGGATGCCATATCAACCCCCATTATTCATTGGAAAAGGGGATATACACCTAATCATGATGAAGAATAATTTATAAGTGTCAATATTATAACTCTATTTAATAGTAACTGAAGGATTCAAACCTTACCACTAGTAGGCTATTGGGGCCACTAGGAGGAAAAGGTGTTCCATTCTATTTGAGTGAATTTTGTTTTATAGATGAGGAGAGTAGTCATGAGTGGATAGGGATAGAGAAAATTCAGAATATTTATGCATTGTAGCATCCAATGGGCCACAAGCCTCATTTATTTGAAATTTCATCCATTTTCCATTTAGGGAAAGAGAGCAAAGCAACTTCACTTTCCAACTAGGTTTTCTCTTGAGTTTCATAGGTTATATCGTGTTTTCTTATGCTTGTGAGTATTATTATTATTATTTTCCCTCAATTTTCCAGATTTTAAATAATAATTAATGGAATTGCAACTAAATAAATCTAGAAGTATAAGGAAAAATAATCCACATAGTATTGATTTCATATTTTTAAGTATACTTTTATCATATTTGTTGTGGAGAACTATCTAGTGCAATATCCAAGGTGGTTTATGGATGATATTGGTATCCAAGTATGTTTCTTTAGATATATGGTGGCATTTTTTGGGATCCATATCAGCTAAACCAAAATTCATAAAATGTTAGTCATGGCCAATGCACCTATGAATAACCCTCATGATCCAATAGGAGATGTTTTCACTTGGAAGCACTAGTGTTGATATAAATTGTAATGTTAGACTCCTCATGGTGGCCTTGATGAATAATATCAGGCTATTCAAATAATATGGAGGCTATAACACGAAGGTTGAATCAAATGGGAAATTAACAAATCAAGAAGCACCTAGAGGGAGTCTAAGAAAAAAAACTCAAAAAATTCAACCTAGTTTGACTGTCGTGAAACATTAATAGTCCCTGTTAAATATGGATTAAAAGGTAAATATCAAGACATATCAATGTGATATTTACACTCTAAATTTTAAACCATGATTAAAAAATAGTTTTAATCACCATTACAACTTTTCAATGTAAATGTTAAAATGGCCTCTCAAAATCATGTCATAAGTGTCAATTAATCTCAATGAAATTGTAAATTGTAATGCCTGTAAGTGATGTGTGAATCATATGGGGGAAGTTGGTTAAATTAATGGGATGTTATGTGCATTAACACCTCTAAAGCCTAAGGATAACATTGATATTTGCAAGACAATTGGAACAAAATTGTTCTCTCCTTGTAATTACAATAAATCTAAACACAAGGAACCATCGAGTTAGAAAATAAATTCCTCAAGGAGAAAAAACCCACAAGAAAGATCATTGACGTAAGAGAAAAATCCATGGTAGGTATGGAAAATGATTTTTTTTATAAAAGGAGAATATATATCCTAACTCAAAAAAGTAAACCTCTAATGAATATTTTATCAGAAAAAATTGTTGTGGATGATTAGATGATGTTGGATTTCCTTATAGTTTATCATAGTATTGATGAAATTAGAGAGACAACATGTGCACAATTTCTTGGTGAATAAGTTCCTATGGTGCATCCTCTTGTTTAACAATACGACATTTCAAAAGCTACCCATAAGTACGTTGAGTACCCTTCAAATAATTCAATAGTTCCTGATATAGGTCCATCACCCCTTCCTAGATTAGATATTGTGCAATGAAGAACTCCAAAACCATTTCAAGTAGATGAAAGTGGTTTATCGGCACTTGGAGGTAAGATAATTAAACAAATTATTCATTACCAATCCTATAAAATTATCAAAGAATACTTTCAATGAAATAATAATGAAACTAAATTCCAATTAGTTTTATCTCTATTAATGTATAAGAGTTTAATTGTTGCAAGAAAAATTTTAGGCATGAAAACAATGAAAAATATGGAAACAAGTAATCGTTTCCTAAAAAATGTTGTGGATGTTTTTAATAAAATTGTAAAACAACTTGATCTCAAGACCATGATTCAGCCCATTGTGTTTTGTCATAATCAATTTTTAACAATATCACAAGAAAATATCAGTTTCTAAACCACACCTCCCATCTCATTAAATGCAATGTCAAAACCCTTCAAAATTATTTTCTTATATGAGATAGCCTCATCTCAGTTAGCCAAATAGATTTTTGGGCCTTCTTTGTGTTGAAGCCCCATAATTCCATTACAACAACATGGGGGATAACCACCCGATTCGGACCTTGAAAGAACTCCTTTTCCATTTGGCGTGGTGGCTCCGACTGGGGATAATGGGACCAATTTTCCAATAAGAATTGATATTATGATGATGTTGGGTTGATTTTAGCTATAATGGAAAATGATTTAACTCAAATGATCTAAGGCTTCTGTGATTAGTCTTCTATGTAGTGTTTTCTTCTTTCAGGATTATCGCATCCATGATTATGTAAATCGACGTTTCGAGCCATCCATTGTGGCTCATCATCAAGATAGATCAAAAGATATATAAGCTAGATCTCAACAGGATGAATAAATAAAGGTGTGAGAGAACGAGAATATTGATTTATAACCCAAATATTCTTATAAGATGACTAACTATAACAATTATTAAGTATTATTAATTACTAATTAACCTAACCTAAAACATGTCGGCTACCATCATTCTCATTCTCTCACACCTCTATTTATTCATCCCGTTGAGATATAGCTTATATATCTTTTGATCTATCCTTGAATGAGCCACAATGGATGGCTCTAAACGTAGATTTAAATAATCATGGATGCGATAATCCCAGAAGAAGAAAACACTACATAAAATGATCTATTTAAACAGTAAAACATGTGCATCTATCTATTCTAACATTATCTTACTATATACCCAGGAATAACTCAAACCATGCAATCTCCAAAGATGTCTTAAAGGGAAAGGTAATAAAGATAATTCAATTGCTATAAGATAAGAAATCTTTAATGATAATTATTTTGACTAAATAGTTAGGAAAAATAATTATGGAAAATATATTGCATATATCAATTGATAATGTATTCAATAAGGAATTAGAGCTGAAACATTTATATAAAAGTGCTTTGATGTTTAAACTATAGCTCAAATTTCCTACATAACACAATATAAGAAAGCTACTGCTAATTCATAAACGAAACACAATCATAAGATAAAAGTACCAGATATGAAAGGTCCTACTCATGAGATTGGAAATATTGATCCACTTCTTTTCAATCAAATATACTCTAAGAGTACATAAATGCAAATTCAATAGAGTATGATTCAATCTCTAAGAAAATTAGATCTTGTTCCAATTATCCAATCAAAATAATCACAAAAGTACAGAAGTGCTAGCTCTTGCAAAGTGCTTTTGATAAAATTATTGATCCCTCTCGAAATGCATGAGAGAGGTTTAAATAATAAAAATATGTATCAAAACTAGACTATTACATAAAAATCTGAGGAGGTTTCAAACAACCTTCCTCAAAATAAGTGAAATAAAAACTAAAATAAAAATAAAATGATGACAATCTTCTTCAAATTGAATGGTCCTATTCAACCATTCGGTCCTTGAGCTCGTGGATGTCTGTCATTGGCTTAACCTGGGGAGGTTGGCCAATCCTAGATCTCAATTGTCCCGTGAATACATCATCAGTGATAGGTGACACCATCTTTTAAGAAGAATTGGTTAAACAACATAGAGTCATCCAATGACTATGTGGTTTTACAAAATACCGCCAGTAGGTTTCCTATTCAAGCTTAGATAATTGCCTGATTTCCTCTCAATTTGTTTTGGTGGTTTCTTTCCACTGTTCTTCTAACTATTTAATGTATGAGAGAGATTCTAGCCTACATTCTCTGATAAGATTGGCAGTGTAGAGGTTTTCTCAATGATGTTGTTGGTTGTACTAGCTGCTCTTGTTGCTTCCCTTTCCGCTTGTTTTAACTGTATGTCACAATCTACGAATAAGATGTCCTTGTGGGACTCCTCAATCTTTGGTAGATCAACCTTTTACCTTCTTCATATTCTTGCCAAAAAATGAATTCTGATGTTAGACTTTAAGCTTTTGTGGTAGCTTTTTGGAGTAGCATGATCTGGATTATCCACATTATTATGTTCATTCTATCGACGTTTCGTACCCCAAAGGGGTTCCATCATGAGGACTAAATTTGATAGAATATGAATGATAGTTCCTTGAGAAAAGAATCTTTCAACGAGAGTATAAATAAACCTAGAACTTGATAAATTTTTATATAAGCCGACCCTCATTTATATGAATTCTTTTTATTTTTATTTTAATTTATTATAATAATTTTAGTTTAATTATTTTAATTTTGATTATTCTAGCTTCAGTTATTTTATTGTTTTACTTAATGATTTAATTATTGTTAGATAAATAAATAAATAAAATATATGTTAGATAAATAAATAAATAAATTCATAATCCTTAATGAATTCTGATATCCTCTTATTTAGCTCTTCATATTCTAATCTCTAATCAATCACTTGATTGATTAATTTATCAGTTGATTCACTATAGGGATTGATCAATGAGATTCTTTGATAGAATATTTCCTGTTGTTGTGCCAAAAGAGAATTTAATTCAAGTGCCTCTTTAATGAATTCATTTGTTTGAGGACTGTCTTTGAATTTATCCAGTAGAGCCTCCATTTGGTGAATCTGTGCATTATTCTCTACAATGTTTGTCTGATGTTGTACTGTCATTTGCTCAAAATCTTGTTGAAGTTGTGTGATTTGTATTTCTTCTTGCCTTTGGTGCTCTATCATTCCTTCTCAAGTTGTTGTTCGAGCAGCTGAACTCTTTCCTCTTTTTCTTTAAGCAAAAGTCAAACTCGTGTTGCCTTATTGATTGTTGCAGTTGCATAGATGCCTGCAAATTGCGATAGCTTATTGAGATTTTCTAATGGATTAATGGGGATGTATTTCCATGCTACCTCCATTGATTCACTTCCAAGAGTTGTTGCTGCCAATACATCCAATTTTCTTTTATTCCTTTGCATTTTCACTACAGCCTTATGTGTTTGGCTGTAGAATATGTCCAGTGGCGGTATTTCCTCAATATTTAAAATAATTTCTAAATTTGGGTGTGTCGGGATGACTTCAATATCTTGAGTAGTTTCAATTTCTTGTATCGTTGTTCTAGATTTACAACCTACTAAGTGAGTTTTGGAGTCTAGAAGTCCCTTCAAGGCTAGTCTTTGTTTGGATATTTTTATTAAATTTCTCCCACTCCTATTCCAAATGGACGACTGGGATGTTTTTTTTTTGAACCTATAAGGAATCAGTTTCCATGTGCTCTTCAGTTGAGATTTTTGGTTGTTTCTTCAAGATTTTCCTCTATGTCCCGCTCAAGGTCTGGCTCGAGGCTTCCTTCTTTATTCTCAAATTGGTGTTCATAGTCTTCTAAACCTTGAAATAACTTTTCTTGTGATTCCTCATCAGAATTGTGCTTGGAAATCTCCTCCGGGCTTACACTGGGAGTAGGTTCTCTTACTTCTTTGATTGTAACAGGTCGAAAGGGACCTATTCGAGCCTTATATTCCTATATATGTGGAATTATTTGATGTCCTTTGGGTCTAGCTTTAGTGATGCTAAATGTAAAACCTATGAAAATGTTTCAGATTGCTCAAAGAGATCATCAAACTCATCATCCTCATGAATGAATTTCCTTATTTTGACCATAATAGTGAAACTCTTGGCGATCATGTTAGGGTCATATTGTCTACCTGACACGGTAGCTAGATTTAGAGACGTGATGTTTTGTATTTATTTTGTCGCATGCCCAAGATCAGGTAACGTGAAAGCGCCACATTGCAATGGGAAGGTTGGTTAGATGGATTTCTTCTCCTCTTTTAGTGTTTTGGTTATACCATCACCCATTGTCTGATAAGAAATCTCTCTTACCAGTAGTTTATCCAGAACATAATATGGAAGAACGTGGGGAGTTGTAATACTCCGGAAAGATCTAATATAAGTAAATAATTCCTCACCAAACCATCTTGCCACTGGAAAGATGTCTATCTTTTCTTCCTCTGAAAACTTGGGGGCTTTCTTATTAAAAATGGTCTGATAAATTGGCAGCATGACACCATGACAAAATTTTATAAAAATGGGAGCCAAAATGTGATTCCCACAAGATTTTATGATAAACGTGGATGGGTGTAGGATCCTTTAAATTCCATTTCCAGTCCATGTTTGGAAAATTTTAGCAAAATCATATAGCATCCATGACATAAGCACTCATGTAAAAGGGAGGGATAACCTGAGTGGAGACAATTCTATTGCGCCTGTATTCTCTAATGGCCATGGCTAAATTGTCCAACAAAATAGTACTCTAATTCATAATCATGGCACTTACAGTTGCATCATTCTAGGGAACCCATTCAGTAGAAAACTTGGTCGTATCAGCTTTTCCGAATAGCCTACACAACATTGCAGTGGAAAAATTGTGTGGGGCTGACAGAGGTGCAATGGGGTACATACCAATTTTCTCCCATCTGAACTTGTTGGAGCCAGACCTCCAATTATGCATAACGTCCATTGGGCCTCCATTTTATTTGGTGAAATGCTCAATAGAGGCTTTATCAAAGATCTTCTATGGCTGTGGCAAGTGGTACATTTGGCTCAAATTGTCTGGTTTGAATGACCCCATGACGTCTTGCCTGGAGTTTCTAAATGTTCTATCCAAAATATCCACATCATCAATAGTGTATGGTAATATTTTTGGCCTTATAGAAAACCTGTGTAGGAAAGAACATGATGCTTCAAAGTAAGAAGTGTCGGATGAATCTGTGGCATTTGTTGTTGCTTTAGTTTCTAGGGGCCTTGGGTTTTCTTCCTCCAGTAAATTATACATTTCCTCCAAAGATGTAGCCACGCCATATTTGTTACAGGTGGTATCAGGGAAGAGTGGTTGCATGTTTGACTGCTCAGGCGCAGTGGCCTCTGCGGTCTTTTTCCCTTTCTTAACCATTTTTGTGAGTGCTATCTTCTTCGAAAACTTCCTGAAATTCGGGCAAATGGAGAAAACAGGATAAAAACGTAGAACGGTAAATGCAAGAGGAAACACAATTAGCACAGTAAATTATGAAATAATGTAAGGATGGAACTTTTATTTCAAACATGAACAAAAAATATATCTATCATCTCGAGCCATTAAACATATAATTGCATTTAAACGTCATTAACTAAGAATTAACGCCTATACAAGATTTCGTTTATGTCTTGTCAAAATATCACATCGCAAGTTTCAAAATGATGTTTCAAATCGGTTTGTGTTTTGCGCGATATCGATCTTGCGATTGCGATGAATCACAATATCACAAATCACAAATTACAATATTGGAAAGATCACAAATCGTAAATCGTAAATCCAGAGTAGACCAATTTAAAGTTCCTTTGATATTTTGCTATTTGCGACGAGCAGCATACTTTTTACCTTTTAAAGCATGTTTCCTTTATGTGGAGGCTTATTTCATTAAAATAGATATTTACGATATATTGGACCCGATTGAAGTTTTCTGACAGTTTTAATATTTAGTTGGGTTCGAATCACATCACATTTCGCATTTTCTTGTGGTTTGTATGTTTTGTGCTCTTATAAAAGCTGCGATGCGATTGCGATAAATACTTTAAAGAATATCTTAAGCCTTAAGTATTATGAAAAGTTCAATGTTATCTTTGAGTAATTTACAAGATTTATTTTGCCTTATGACTAACGTTTGTTACTTCAGATCCTATGATTTACAATAAAGCGGGGATGCCTAATCACAAAATGACTTGGTTTGATATCTTAAGTTTATCCAATGTTTTAGTCTGAATGGTTTCAAAAGGAAAACTCTACTCTTATTTGCTAA
>APFE031414777.1:22563-58113 GCA_000404065.3 Pinus taeda | reverse complement strand
TCACTAACCTATTTTCTTTTCCCTCTCATTATTTAGAGAGAAATCTAATATTTATTTAATATTAGTAATATAAAAGCATTATAGGAAAAATTGTTGTTATTCCATAATGTTTAAAACGGTTTTAACATCATATCACTACTTATTTTATAATATTTTTTAGAATAAAAATAATGTTGATAATTATTAATTTATTATTAATGTTATATATAATATATATAAATATATATATTAACATATAATTTCGAAAAAAATAATGCGTTTACAATTTGAAAATATATAATATTATATATTGAAAGTATTATATTGTAAAAAAACATTGTGCTATTTTTTGGAAGTTTTTTTGGTGGATTTTTTAGATCTAATTTCTCTAAAATCCTACAGAAATTCATTAAAATTACAAATTGGATGGGTAACTCCTCCACAATAAGAGTGCCCTACGGATTTTTCAGATCGTTGAATCTATATATACACTCAAAAACTAGTTTAAATAACACAAATCAAAATTTCACCACAAATTTAAACACAAAAAATAAACTCCAACAAATCACACTAAAAACAACTCCAAGAAAAATTTACAGTGATAATTTACCGTCATGAAAAACAAACAAATAAAAGAAAATATTATTTGAAATTCCAGGCCCGCTCCCATGGGATGTGATATGATAGGGTGGTACGGGAGTTAGTCTATGAAGCCTTAATTAAATACTATCAGCTTTGAGGCAATTGGATTATTACAATCTCGTTTTGTTATGCATGCTGAAGCTGCTGACAAAAAATTAATACGTTTCAGATACTGCGGATTCAGGGTATTTGACTGGGCAAAACACAGTTAGATGGCGATTTTGCCCTGTCAAATTCCACAGTGCACTATAAAGCGTATTTCTACGGGGCAAAACACCGTTCGATGAATATTTTGCCGTGTCAAATTCCAGACTGAACGATATAACTCTTTCTCTCGCTATTATTGTACACATCTTTTTTCCTGGAACATCTTCATCAACGAATTTAATCTAGCAGTTATACATCAATTAATTTCATTTAATATAGCAGTTATACATCAATAATCTAGTTGGATAATTCTGGCATTTGGTCCACTCGCGATCAATATACATCAATAAATTTCATTTCCTGTGGCTATGTATTATTTTGGCATTTGGTCCAATGGCAGGTGATTGATGGATGGGATATTGGTGGAGACCTTCCAGGAAGGGAGATTTTTATTGGTGTTTTGTATCAAAAAGTGTAGTATGTGTTGGGGATTTTTCTGGTAAAATCCCAAAAACACAAAAATTCAAGCACACAGAGGCAATGCTCTGTTTCCTTTACTCCAGGATCTTTTGTGCACAGTGAAGCTTTTAAAAAAAATTACTGAACAGAGTATTGCACCACCATAAAAGGATTTCTATTGATTAAAATAAATTCACTGATACATATTCATCCTCTTTCACTCAGAGGGATTCACCAAACATTACAAAGGAAATTACTCTGTCTCCTTTGAAATTTTACACCACTGTGTGTAAAAATTTCATTTACATTCAATGCTGTGTGAAAACAAAGATTACAAGGATTTACTGTTTTACCTTTTCTGCTGTGTGAAACAATTCATGGTTTTGATACAAACCTCCCTCTGGTTTTCTTCATTCACATATTCGCCTTCACTCCTGCACTGCTGTGCGTTTTTACATTTCTTACACTTACCAAAAAAAGGTCAACTACAAAATATGTTTTTACTTGTTGCGTAAACTTACGCCACACCCGTGAATAATAAAAAACATTAAAATTTAAAAACAATTACTTATGCCCATGCCTATTTTAATTTATGCCCATACATGCCGTAAAATTAAAATTAAATCTTTTACCTACGACTATGACCAATTCATTAAATGCATTAAATTTAAAACTGGCGGTCAACCAAAGTTTATTTTACTCCACGCTAAGCCTTTAATGTTGCCCGTATGCAGGTTCAGATGCAAGTCAACCGTTGATTTACGCTCCTCGAATCGAACGGCTGAGGTGAATATCGGAAGGCCCTTTCTCACCGAACTTTACTCCACACAATATTTAATGTTGGCCATATGCAGCTTGGAGCAATCAACGGCGGAGAATGGAGGAGCACATTGGACGAAGGAGATGAATATCGGAAGGCCCTTTTTAGTCGACATTTACCTTCCGATAAATGTCAGAGGCTGATGTCACGCTTCATCCACGCGTCAGCTCCAAGTTGTATCAGAGCTCTTGTGTACGGAAACTACCTTTATCCAAAAGTGGTGCGATATACTTACCGGCTGGTTTGTGGTTTTTACTGTTGTGGTTTCGGGGTTGGGTACGGCTGCGCGGTTCAACTGTTCGTGCAGTTGAAATTACATTTTCAACACTCCCCTTTAATTTCAACTGCTGGGCATTCAGTCATACCTAGACACTTCCTCAAAAATTCAAAGCTTTTCTGATCCAGTGGCTTTGTCAAGATGTCTGCAACCTGTTCTTGTGTCCTGCAATGTTCTAGGACGATTTCTCTATTGTTCACTAATTCTCTGATGTAGTGAAACCTTGTATCAATGTGTTTCGTTCTCTTATGAAACACTGAATTCTTTGACAATGCAATAGCTGAGCTATTGTCGCAAAAGATCACTGTTGCTTTTGCCTGCTCTTGGCCTAAGCTTCTCAACATCCTTCTCATCCAAACTGCTTGACATGTTGCTGTTGTAGCTGCCACATATTCAGTCTCTGCTGTAGACAATGCTACGATGGACTGCTTCTTAGCAGCCCATGAAATGGCTCCTGAACCCATATGGAAAACATAACCGGAAGTGCTCTTCCGATCATTAACACTTCCAGTCCAATCACTATCTGTGTATCCAACCAAATCTGAATGTTCTGAGACATTATATAAGATTCCAAACTTTTTAGTGCCTTTCACATACCTCAGAATTCTTTTTGCTGCTTGCCAATGTGCCTCCTTTGGCCTCTCCATGAATCTGGAAATTAAACTAACAGCATACATAATATCAGGCCCTGTTAAATACATAAGGCTGCCTACAATACTTTTGTATAAACTAGGATCAAAATCCTTGCTGCTGTCCTCTCTGCTGAGTTTTAATCCCATCACTGTGGGAGTGATCGCTGCCTTACTTTCTTCCATGTTAAATCTGCTCAATACTTGATCTACATATCTTGCCTGTGAGATAAAAATTCCTTTTTCATTTTGATCTACTTCTATGCCTAAGAAGTATCTCAAGAAACCCATGTCAGTCATTTCAAATTCTTCTTTCATGACTGATTTAAAATTCTTGATGAGCTGATCATCATTACCTGTAAAAATAACATCATCAACATACAAGACAACAATTAGAATTTTACCATCTTTTTCTTTGATGTAGAGGGTGGGTTCTCCTTCATGTAGAGGGTGGGTTCTCCTTCACACTTGTCGAATTCATTATCCTATAGATGTGAATCTATTCTGCTGTACCATGCTCTTGGCGCTTGCTTCAGCCCATAAAGAGCTTTCTTCAATTTGCACACTTTGTGCTCTTCACCTTTCTTTTCATAGCCTAGAGGCTGTTCAACATAAACCTTTTCCTTTAACACTCCATTTAGGAATGCTGACTTCACGTCCATTTGGTAGACTTTCATTTGTTTTGTGCTGCTATGGACAGCACTGCTCTCACGGTTTCCATCCTTGCAACCGGTGCGAAAGTCTCCTCATAATCTCTCCCATACTGCTGCTTGTACCCTTTGACAACCAGCCTTGCCTTGTGCCTTTCTATCTTGCCTTCAGCATTACTCTTGGTCTTGTAAACCCATTTCACTCCAATGACTTCTTTACCTTTTGGTAGCTCAACCAAATCCCATGTTTTGTTTCTTTCTATGGCATTCATCTCCTCATCCATAGCTTCTATCCATTTCTTATCTTTAATTGCATCCTCGAAATGAATAAGATCATCAACATGACAAAACAAGGCAAATAAGGAATTCATTCCTTCATCATAAATATCACTTAGATTTCTAAACTTCTTCAGCTTCTTTGTCGCCTTCAAAGAGCCTAAGCCTGCTCTGATACCACTGCTGGGGATTTTTCTGATAAAATCCCAAAAACACAAAAATTCAAGCACACAGAGGCAATGCTCTGTTTCCTTTACTCCAGGACCTTTTGTGCACAGGGAAGCTTTTAAAAAAAAATTACTGAACAGAGTATTGCACCACCATAAAAGGATTTCTATTGATTAAAATAAATTCACTGATACATATTCATCCTCTTTCACTCAGAGGGATTCACCAAACATTACAACAGAAATTACTCTGTCTCCTTTGAAATTTTACACCACTGTGTGTAAAAATTTCATTTACATTCACTGCTGTGTGAAAACAAAGATTTCAAGGATTTACTGTTTTACCTTTTCACTGTTGTGTGAAAAAATTCATGGTTTTGATACAAACCTCCCCCTGGTTTTCTTCATTCACATATTCGCCTTCACTCCTGCACTGCTGTGCGTTTTTACATTTCTTACACTTACCAAAAAAAGGTCAACTACAAAATATGTTTTTACTTGTTGCATAAACTTACGCCACACCCGTGAATAATAAAAAACATTAAAATTTAAAAACAAATACTTATGCCCATGCCTATTTTAATTTATGTCCATACATGCCGTAAAATTAAAATTAAATCTTTTACCTACGACTATGACCAATTCATTAAATGCATTAAATTTAAAACTGGCGGTCAACCAAAGTTTATTTTACTCCACGCTAAGCCTTTAATGTTGCCCGTATGCAGGTTCAGATGCAAGTCAACCGTTGATTTACCCTCCTCGAATCGAACGGCTGAAGTGAATATCGGAAGGCCCTTTCTCACCGAACTTTACTCCACACAATATTTAATGTTGGCCGTATGCAGCTTGGAGCAATCAATGGCGGAGAATGGAGGAGCACATCGGACGAAGGAGATGAATATCGGAAGGCCCTTTTTAGTCGACATTTACCTTCCGATAAATGTCAGAGGCTGATGTCACGCCTCATCCACGCGTCAGCTCCAAGTTGTATCGGAGCTCTTGTGTACGGAAACTACCTTTATGCAAAAGTGGTGCGATATACTTACCGGCTGGTTTGTGGTTTTTACTGTTGTGGTTTCGGGGTTGGGTACGGCTGTGCGGTTCAACTGTTCGTTCAGTTGAAATTACATTTTCAACAACATGGGAGTTTTGGATAGGAATTTGAAGTTTTAGTCACAGAAACGTGTTTGAATCTTTTATTTTTTAAATGAATTTAAGGTTTTGTGAAAAAATTACACATTAAACCTGTGATTTGACCATAAATATTTCACAAAAAAACCCTTAAAAACGAAGAACAATTACCCTGGTCCTTACGGCGTATCGCAAGAGCATTGGAAATCTTTATACGGCTCTTTTTTCATAATTTTATTTTTATTTTAAGAAATTCCGCGGAAGCAGCGTTGCAGAGCTCTATACGCCTCTTTCTTTCATAATTATTATATATTGTTACCGTCTAAAGTAACTTCGCAGAACATCTCATTATCCACCTATGTCACACACTAAATACTCGGCAGCCGGGTGGATGTTAATCGGAATTCATTGGTGGTTTGTATCGAAGCAGCGTCTGTTGGAAATGTAATTTCAAATGCGCAACGGTTGAGCCGTGCAGCAGCATGGATGTTATCTCCGATATCGCTATCGACGATAACAATGGGTGGGTTTACAATGAGTTATGTTGCGACCCGATGAGCCGGACCCGACGGGTGTTTAACATTTTATTTCATATTATCTCAATTTCACAGCGGCTCTTTTTTTCCCGTGTTTTAATGTTTTTTCAAGCATAAGTTATAATATATTGCGATCGGCGTATCGCAATTGGGGAAACCAAGGGTGCACAATTTTTCATATATGCGCGCTATGCGATGAAGCCCAGACCCGATGGGTTTCCAAAGCCAAATTGTATAATGGTTGAAATCCGCCCAAAGACAATTTTTTTTTGTGTTTTACAGTGTTTTTATATATTTTCAAATATATGAAGAAATAGAGGATCGGCCAACTGCGATATGCAATGCGACCCGAAAGGCGGATCCGATAAAGAAAATATGCTTGAATAAACCTTTGATATTTCTGAGTGGTGTCGAACTAGTTAAAGCAAGCATGGAGCAGTACAGCGCAGCAGGCGACTACTTTCAATTCACAGTATGGCCGAGAAGGAAGACATTGAATTTTCAGCTACCACAGTTAATATGCCGCTTAGTCAAGGACGAGAAGGACAACCTCGAGCAGTTCACAGCATGGGACTCCATTTCTGTTCATTAAACCATTCAGATTCAAAAAATGTTTCTAGTTCTTTTTTGTATTGTAGTCTGTTGAGAGAGTGAGAGAGAGACAAGGTAGAAGTGCAGCAGCGCAAGTGAATGAATGTCAGCAATTCGCAGCAGCGTAGTATGAAATGGGAAATGAATAAATGGAGTAGCACTGCATATAATTTTTTTGGTGAATCCCTCTGAGTGAAAGAGGATGAATTTTGTATCAGAATTTTTTTTTAATGAATACAAATATTTTTATGGGTGTGTAATACTCTGTTCTCAGAAAAAAAATTTGTTCCGTTGTGTTAAAGATTCTGGAGAGCAAAATAGAGCATTGTCTCTGTGTTCAGTGTATTTTGTTTTTTGAGTGTAATACTTTGTTCTCGGAAAAAAAAAAAATGTTCCGCTGTGTTAAAGATCCTGGAGAGAAAAACAGAGCATTGCCTCTGTGTTCAATGTATTTTGTTTTCGGAATTTTACCAGAAAAATTCCCAACAGTGGTATCAGAGCTGGTTCAGGCTCTTTGAAGGTGTCAAAGAAGCTAAAGGAAGGTTTTTTTCCAAAGCAACTTCTCCAGCAGCGTGAAGACTCAGCAAAAGAATCAAGTCAAGAATGGCTAGCACCAGCACCAGCACTAGAATGGGTATGTTTAATACTCAGCTCCCACAGTTTAATGGAAAAAACTATGATTATTGGGCAATAACCATGAAAGCCCTATTTGCTTCACAAGATTTATGGGAACTTGTTGAATATGGCTTTGAAGAACCTGCAGATGAAAATGAGTTTAACAGATTAACTCAGGCAGAGAAAGATTTGTTGAAGAGCAACAGGAAGAAGGATTCCAAAGCTCTCGTATTTTTGTATCAAGCAGTGCATGAGAGTGTGTTTCCAAGGATAGCAGCAGCCAAGATATCCAAAGAAGCATGGCAAACTTTCAAGACAGCCTATTAAGGCATAGAGAAAGTGAAGACAGCAAAACTACAGGTGTTGAGGAGAGATTTTGAGAACCTGTGCATGAAGGAGTCAGACAATATTGACTCATTCTTCACACATGTGATTGGTCTGGTCACACAAATAAGGACTCATGGAGAAGTTCTTGAAGAAAGGAGGATTGTGGAGAAACTATTGAGGGTCCTTCCCTCAAAGTTCGATGTGATTGTCACCACCATAGAAGAGACAAAGGATTTCTCAAACTTTTCAGTTGATGAACTTCATGCATCACTGATTACTCATGAGCAGAGGTTGAGTAGAAATGAAAACTCATCTCTAGAGCAAGCCTTCAAGACCCAGATGTCCTTTGGAAGAGGAAGAGGTCAAGGCAGAGGAAACAAGAGAGGAAGAGGCAAAAGCCAAAACAGAGGTGGAAGAAACAGTCCAACAAATGCTCAAGGAAGAGGTAGCAATCCAAATCAGAACCAAGGCCAAGGCAGCAGCCAACAAAGTGGACAATATCATACTCAAGGACAAAGGTATGAAAAATCTAATGTCCAATGCTATTATTGTAAAAAATATGGGCATTATGCCAATGAATGTAAGAAGAAGCAGCATGATATAAGTAATAGATCTAGTGCAAATATCACTAGAGAAAATATCAGCCAAGATAATGTTTTATTAGCTTGTAACATGGCTGAAACAAACAATGAAGATATATGGTTTCTAGATTCCGGTTGTAGCAACCATATGACAGAAAACATAGCCTTGTTTTCTGCTTTAGATCAAAGTGTGAAGTCACAAGTCACACTTGGGACTGATAGTAAAATTTCTGTTATGGGTAAAGGAGAAGTTAAAATATTTACAAAGAAATGTAAAAAGAAAACCATACAAGATGCCTATTATGTTCCTGGAATGAAATGTAACCTCTTAAGCATTGGGCATCTTGTTCAAAAGGGGTACAATGTTTTCTTTGTAAATGATGTATGCACCATCATGGATAGAGCACCCAGCAAACGTGCACTGTTGAAGTGAAGATGACAAGGAACATAATGTTCCCTCTTAGAATTAGAGCAGATTTGAAAAACAAAGAAGTAATTGCAGCAGTTACCCAAGAGGCTTTCCAAAGCGTACCAAAGAATGAAAATTGGTTATGGCATTTGAGATTTGGACATCTCAACTTTGGAGGTCTTAACTTGCTGAGCAGAAAAGGAATGGTAAGAGGATTACCATTAATAAAGAAACCGGACAGCCTTTGTGAAGGTTGTATATTGGGAAAACAACACGGAGAAAGTTTTCCATCAGGGAAAAGCATAAGGGCAAAGGCACCCTTAGAAATTGTTCACTCAGACTTATGTGGACCGATGCAAAACTCATCTTTAGCAGGCAGCCAATATTTTCTAACATTTATTGATGATTTTACTAGAAAAACTTGGGTTTATTTCCTGAAGAACAAAAGTGAAGTGTTTGAAAAATTTCGCAATTTCAAAGCACTTGTGAAAAATCAAAGTGGGTTGCGCATCAAAGTTTTAAGAACAGATAGAGGAGGTGAGTATATCTCCAAGGAATTCCTACAGTTTTGTAGAGAAAATCGAATTCACAAGCAATTTACAGCTAGGTACACCCCACAGCAAAACGGTGTTGCTGAAAGGAAGAATAGGACCATCATGGATATGGCAAGGAGCATGTTGAAGGCAAAGCATTTGCCAAATGACTATTGGGCTGAAGCTGTAAACTGTGCAGCATATATTTTGAACAGGTGTTCTACAAAAGCAGTGATGAACAGAGTGCCGGAAGAAGCATGGAGTGGGAGAAAGCAAAGAGTCACCCACATGAAAGTTTTTGGATGTGTGGCTTATGCACACATTCCAGATCAGCTGAGGAGGAAGTTGGACAGCAAAGGGGAGAAATGTATTTTCATTGGATACAGTGAGGAATCCAAAACCTACAGGTTGTATATCCCATCTACCAAGAAGTTTTTTGTGAGAAGAGATGTTCAATTCATTGAGGAGGAAGCTTAGGATGGAAGCATAGAGAAAACAGTAAATGTTAAGAACTGTTTGTCTCATGATGAAGATGATGATGAGATGGCTGAAATGCATCCCCAAACAGCGGTGCCAACACAAGGGCAGCAAGCGACACCCTTGAGGAGAAATGAAAGTGCTTCTCCAAGCACACCACAAGGAGGAAATTCAAGTGCATCTTCAAGCACTTGCACACCAAATAAAAGAGGTAAGAAATTCAGAAACTTGAGTGACATTTATGATTAAGGAATGAATTCCTTATTTGCCTTGTATTTTCATGTTGATGATCCTATTCATTTTGAAGATGCAATTAAAAATAAGAAATGGATAGAAGCTATGGATGAGGAAATGAATGCCATAGAAAGAAACAAGACATGGGATTTGGTTGAGTTACCAAAAGGTAAAGAAGTCATTGGAGTCAAATGGGTCTATAAGACCAAGTGCAATGCTGAAGGCAAAATTGAAAGAGACAAGGAAAGGCTGGTTGTCAAGGGATACAAGCAGCAGTATGGGAGAGATTATGAGGAGACTTTCGCACCGGTTGCAAGAAATGGAACCGTGAGAGCAATGCTATCCATAGCAGCACAAAACAAGTGGAAAGTTTACCAAATGGATGTGAAGTCAGCATTCCTGAATGCAGTATTAATGGAAGAGGTTTACATAGAAAAACCTCTAGGCTATGAAAAGAAAGGCCAAGAGCACAAAGTGTGCAAATTGAGGAAAGCTCTTTATGGGCTGAAGCAAGCACCAAGAGCATGGTACAGCAGGATAGATTCCTACCTACAGGAAAATGGATTGGAAAAATGTGAGGGAGAACCCACCCTCTACATAAAAGTAAAGGATGGTAAAATTTTAATTGTTGTTTTGTATGTTGATGATGTTATTTTCACAAGTAATGATGATCATCTCATTGAAAAATTAAAAACAGTCATGAAAGAGGAATTTGAAATGACTGACATGGGTTTGCTGAGATACTTCTTAGGAATATAAGTAAATCAAAATGAAAATGGAATTTTTATCTCACAGGCAAAATATGCAAATGAAGTGTTGGGCAGATTTAATATTCAAGAGTGCAAGGCAGCAACCACACCCACAGTGATGGGATTAAAACTCAGCAAAGAGGACAACAACAAGGATTTTGATCCTAACTTATATAAGATCATAGTTTGCAGCCTCATGTATTTAACTGCAACTAGGCCGGATATAATGATTGTTGTTAGTTTGATTTCCAGATTCATGGAGAGGCCAAAAGAAGCACATTGGCAGGCAGCAAAAAGAATTCTGAGGTATGTCAAAGGTACTAAAATGTTTGACATTTTATATACCATCTCAGAATGTTTAGATTTAGTTGGATACACTGATAGTGATTGGGCTAGTAGTGTAGATGATCGGAAAAGCACTTCCGGTTATGTCTTTCACATGGGTTCGGGAGCCATTTCATGGGCTTCTAAGAAACAGCCTATCGTGGCGTTGTCTATAGCAGAGGCAGAATATGTGGCAGCTACAGTAGCAGCATGTCAAGCAGTTTGGATCAGAAGGATGTTAAGGAGCTTATGCCAAGAGCAGGCAAAAACAACAGTGATTTTTTGTGACAATAGCTCAACTATTGCATTATCAAAGAATTCACTGTTTCATAAGAGAACGAAACACATTGACACAAGGTTTCACTACATCGGGGAATTGGTAAGCAATGGAGAAATTGTCTTAGAACATTGCAGGACTCAGAAATAGGTTGCAGACATTTTGAAAAAGCCATTGGACCAGAAAAGCTTCGAATTTTTGAGGAAGTGTTTGGGTATGACTGAATGCCTAGCAGTTGAAATTAAAGGGGAGTGTTAAAAATGTAATTTCAACTGCCACGTAATTTATTTCCAGCAAAACCATTCAGGAAAACCACCAACCTTCACTGGACCGCTTTTTCTCAGCAAGTGGTTTTCGTACAAATGCACCCAATGCAATAATATTTTTCCACGTGTCAAATGTACTTTCAGCAAAACCACTTTCCAACGGGACGTAAAGTTCGGTTGAATCTCGATATTGTTATGAACCGTTCGATTGTGAGGATGACTGTCCACCGTCTATCAAGTCAAAGCTACGTACAGGTCTGCAGGGCATGGAGATTGCGTGGAGTAAAATAAATTTTTTGGTTGACCGCGGTAAAATATAAATGAAATTAAATCTGTTCGTAGATTGTAGGTAAAAGATTTTAATTTTAATGTTTTTTTTACTTGGGCATAGCATATAGTTTTTAATTATATTGTTTTAATTATTCACTGGAGTATGATAGGTAAAAAGTGTGAAAGTATGTATGTAAGTTTTTTTTTGTTAAGAAAACACAGGGGGAGCATGTAATGAAAAAAAGATGGAAGCACATATCAGTGAAAACCATGAAATCTTTCACACAACAGTGAAAAGGGCAATGTAAGTTTTTTTTTGGTAAATGCGTAATTTCCACACAGCAGTGTGTTGATCTTTCCAACAGAGACAGGATTTTTTTTTTTACAACAGTGAATGTAAAATTTTTTTACACACAACAGTGTAAAATTTTAAAAGGAGACATAGTAATTTCTTTTGAAGTTCTTGGTGAATCCCTTTGAGTGAAAGAGGATGAATTTTGTATCAACCTTTTATTAATGAATACAAAGTGTTTTTTTTTATGTGTGAGAAAATATCTGTCTTCTCAGAAATCAGTTATAACTTCCCTGTGTTAAAGATCCTGTGGAGAAAAACAGAGCATTGTCTCTGTGTTCAGTTTATTTTGTTTTTGGAATTTTACCAGAAAAATTCACAACAAGACATTAACCTATTTGGGATGGCTAACTCTGCAGTGTGAAGATTGTCTTGTTGACCAAGGGATGGTTCTTCCTGTGTTAGCTCTACATGGTGGTCCTAAAATGGTGGAGCTATCACAGTGCATGTGAAGCCTGACACTTAGTCTCATGGTGTACAAATCTCTCTTAGGTATATATGTTGCCTTAGCTTTGGTGTACAAATCTCTCTTAGGTATATATGTTGCCTTAGCTTCTGCATCAAGGTTTTCTAGATTAGGTTCCAGTTGGATCTACAAATCCCCATAATTTTGTCGAATGTTTTGGAAATGTTATGCAAAAGGACCAAAAAATGAATTTTCGAGTTTGATAAGGAGGAGAAACTCTTGAATTATAAAATTATGTTATCTTCCACACATTTTGGATGTTGCAGTTATAATTCACCTTAGTTTGCTCAATGCTTTCTAGGAGAATGCCACAGAGTTGGAGGTATATGCGAAATTGTTGAAGTAATCCCAAAACATATTCTCGTAAATTTCAAAACAAATAACCTGAACAGAGAATGATGCTCTGTTTTTGCCACAGGATTGGGAAACTTAAAAATAGATTGCTGGAGAAGCTCAGAGTTTTTCACAAACATAAAACTTTATATTCATTAATAAACTTGCTGCTACAAACTTCATCATCTTAATTCACCAAGAACTTAAAAAAAAAATTACTTTGTCTCCTTTTAGAAATTTTACACTACTATGTGTAAAAATTTCTTTTACATTCACTGTTGTGTAAAAACAAAATCTGACATTTACTGCTGTAAAGAAAAAATTCTTTCACATGTGCTACTGCACATTACATTTCGTTTCTTCAACAAAAAAATCTTCATGTTGCTGCATTACAAAAAAAAATCTTGTCTCTGCTGGAGAGATCAACACACTGCTGTGTAGAAATTACACATATATATTTTTCTCACGCTGCTGCGTGTTCTTTTTCATATTCAAAACTACACATACAACCTCCTGTGCTATATTTTTTTTTACAATACATACACTCCAAAAAAAACATAACGTAAGGTTTTACTTGTGCCATAAAACAAAAGATTTACTCTCGTGAAAAATTTAAAAACATTATAATTAAATACTATTAGCTATGCCCATACTTCCCTCACTTAAACAAATAATAAAATTAAAAACATTTACCTATAATCTACGAACATGAGTAAAAACCATTAATTACTTCACTGCAGTACACGACAGTCAAACCCAAAACTTCACGTAATGTCATTCCCTGCAGGCCTGAATGCAGCTTTGGATTAATCGGATGGTGGACAATGTTGAATTCAATCGAACAGTTGCAATCAATATCGGGTGGACCTTTTTCTACCAAACTTTACGTCCCGATGAAAAGCTGTTTTGCAAAACGTACAGAGGACATGCATCAAAAAATGATTGCGTCGGGTGTGTTTGGAGGAAAACCACTTTTCGTGAAAAGCAGTCCGATAAGGTCTAGTGGTTTTGTGCATTAAATGTGCGCAGTTTGAAATTAATATTTCAACACTCCCCTTTAATTTCAACTGCTGGGTTATCAGTCATACCCAAACATTTCCTCAAAAATTCAAAACTTTTCTGGTCCAATGGCTTGGTCAGAATGTCTGCAACCTACGCTTGAGTCCTGCAATGTTTTAAAACAATTTCTCCATTGCTTACCAATTCCCTAATGTAATGAAACCTTGTGTCAATGTGTTTCATTCTCTTATTAAACACAAAATTCTTGGATAATGCAATAGCTGAGTTATTGTCACAAAAAATCATCGTTCCTTTTGCCTGCTCTTGGCCTAAGCTCCTTAACATTCTTCTCATCCAAACTGCTTGACATGTTGCTACTGTAGTTGCCACATATTCAGCCTCTGTTATAGACAACGCTACAATAGGCTGTTTCTTAAAAGCCCATGAAATAGCTCCTGAACCCATGTGAAAACCACAACCGGATGTGCTTTTCCGATCATCTACACTTCCAGCCCAATCGCTATCAGTGTATCCAATTAAATATGAACATTCTGAGACAGTATACAAAATGACAAACCTTTTATTACCTTTAACATACCTCATAATTCTTTTTGCTGCTTGCCAATGTGCTTCTTTTGGCTTCTCAATGAATCTGGAAATTAAACCAACAACAAACATTATATCCGGCCTAGTTGTAGTCAAATACATAAGGCTGCCAACTATGCTCTTGTACAAACTAGGATCAAAATCCTTGCTGTTGTCCTCTTTGCTGAGTTTTAATCCCATTACTGTGGGAGTGATTGTTGCCTTGCTGTCCTGCGTATTAAATCTTTCCAATACTTCATTAACATATCTTGCTTGTGAGATAAAAATTCCATTTTCATTTTGATCTACTTCTATTCCTAAGAAGTATCTCAGCAAACCCATGTCAGTCATCTCAAATTTTTCTTTCATGATTGATTTTAAATTTTCAATGAGGTAGTCATCATTACCTGTAAAAATAACATCATCAACATATAACACAACGATTAGTATTTTTCCATCCTTTTCTTTGATGTAGAGGGTGGGTTATCCCTCACACTTTTCAAATCCATTTTCCAGTAGATAGGAATCTATTCTACTGTACCATGCTCTTGGTGCTTGCTTCAACCCATAAAGAGCTTTCTTCAATCTGCACACTTTGTGCTCTTGACCTTTCTTTTCATAGCCTAGAGGTTGTTCAATGTAAACCTCTTCCATTAACACTCCATTTAGGAATGGTGACTTCACATCCATTTACTAAACCTTCCACTTGTTTTGTGCTGCTATGGATAGCACTGTTCTCATGATTTCCATTCTAGCAACTGGTGCGAAAGTTTCCTCATAGTCTCTCCCATACTGCTGCTTGTATCCTTTGACAACCAGCCTTGCCTTGTGTCTTTCTATTTTGTCTTCAGCGTCACTCTTTGTCTTGTAGACCCATTTAACTCCAATTACTTCTTTACCTTTTGGTAGTTCAACCAAATCCCATGTCTTGTTTCTTTCTATGGCATTGATCTCCTCATCCATAGCTTCTATCCATTTCCTCTCCTTAATTGCTTCTTCGAAATGAATAGGGTCATCAATATGACAATATAATGCAAACAAAGAATTCATACCTTCATTTGCTGCCTCTTGCTCATAAATATCACTTAAATTTCTGAACTTCTTACCTCTTTCATTTGGTGTACAAGTGCTTGAAGAAGCACTTGAATTTCCTCCTTGTGGTGTTCTTGGAGAAGCACTTTCATTTCTCCTCAAGGGTGTCGCTTGCTGCCCTTGTGTTGACACTGTTGTTTGGGGATGAATTTCAGCCATCTCCTCATCATCTTCATCATGAGACAAACAGTTCTTAACATTCATTGTTTTCTCTATGCTTCCATCTCAAGCTTCCTCCTCAATGAATTGAACATCTCTGTTCACAAAAAACTTCTTGGTAGATGGTATATACAACCTGTAAGATTTGGCTTCCTCACTGTATCCAATGAAAATACATTTCTCCCCTTTGCTATCCAACTTCTTCTTTAGTTGATTTGGAATGTGTGCATAAGCCACGCAACCAAAAACCTTCATGTGGGTGACTCCTTGCTTTCTCCTACTCCATGATTTTTCTGGCACTCTATTCATCACTGCTTTTGTTGGGCATCTATTCAAAATATATGCTGCACAATTTACAGCTTCAGCCCAATAATCATTTGGCAAATGCTTTGCCTTCAACACGCTCCTCGCCATATCCATGACGGTCCTATTCTTTCTTTCAGCTACTCCATTTTGCTGCGCAATGTACCTAGCTGTAAACTGCTTGTGAATTCCATTTTCTCTACAGAAACGTAGAAATTCTTTGGAGATATACTCACCTCCTTTGTCAGTTCTTAGAACTTTGATATGCAGCCCACTTTGGTTTTCTACAAGTGCTTTGAAATTTCGAAAATTTTCAAACACTTCACTTTTGTTCTTTAGAAAATAAACCCAAGTTTTTCTAGTAAAATCATTAATGAATGTTATAAAATATTGGTTGCCTGCTAGTGATGGAGTTTGCATCGGTCCACATACATCTGAGTGAACAATCTCTAAGGGTTCTTTTGCCCTTATGCTTTTCCCTGATGGAAAAATTTCTCTGTGTTGTTTCTCCAAGATACAACCTTCACAAAGGTTGTCTAGTTTCTCTATCAATGGTAATCCTCTTACCATTCCTTTTCTACTCAACAAGTTAAGAGCTCCAAAGTTGAGATGTCCAAATCTCAAGTGCCACAACCAATTTTCATCCTTTGGTACGCTTTGGAAAACCTCTTGGGTAATTGCTGCAATTACTTCTTTGTTTTTCAAATCTGCCTTTATTCTGAGAGGGAACATCATGTTCCTTGTCATCTTCACTTCAGCAATACACCATTTGTTGTGTGCTCTATCCATGATGGTGCATACATCGTTCACAAAGAAAATATTGTACCCCTTTTGAACAAGCTGACCAATACTCAAGAGGTTACATTTCATTCCAGGAACATAATAGACATATGCTATGGTTTTTCTTTCACCTTTCTTTGTAGATATTTTAACTTCTCCTTTTCCCATAACAGAAATTTTACTATCAGTCCCAAGTGTGACTTGTGACTTCACATTTTGATCTAAAGCAAAAAACAAGGCTATGTTTCTTGTCATATGGTTGCTGCAACTAGAGTCTAGAAACCATATATCATCACTGTTTGTTTCAGCCATGTTACAAGCTAAAAGCACATTATTTTGGCTGATATTTTCTCTAGTGATATTTGCACTTGATATATTAGTCATATCATGCTGCTTCTTCCTACATTCATTTGCATAATGCCCATATTTTTTACAATAATAACATTGGACATTGGATTTTTCATACATTTGTCCTTGAGTATGACGTTGTCCACTTTATTGGCTGCTGCCTTGGCCTTGGTTTTGATTTGGATTGCTGCCTCTTCCTTGAGCATTTGTTGGACTGTTTTTTCCACCTCTGTTTTGGCTTCTGCCTCTTCTTCTCTTGTTTCCTCTGCCTTGACCTCTTCCTCTTCCAAAAGACATCTGGGTCTTAAAGGTTTTCTCTAGAGATGAGTTTTCATTTCTACTCAACCTCTGCTCATGTGTTACCAGTGATGCATGAAGTTCATCAACTGAAAAGTTTGAGAGATCCTTTGTCTCTTCTATGGTGGTGACAATCACATCAAACTTTGAGGGTAGGATCTTCAACAGTTTCTCCACAATCCTCCTTTCTTCAAGAATTTCTCCATGAGTCCTTATTTGTGTGACCAGACCAATTAAATGTGTTAAGAATGAGTCAATATTGTCTGACTCCTTCATGCAAATATTCTCAAAATCTCTCCTCAGCAATTGTAGTTTTGTTGTCTTCATTTTCTCCATGCCTTGATAGGTTGTCTTGAGAGTTTGCCATGCTTCTTTGGATGTCTTTGCTGCTGCTATCCTTGGAAACACACTCTCATGCACTGCTTGATATAAAAATATGAGAGCTTTATAATCCTTCTTCCTATTTCTCTTCAACAAATCTTTCTCTGCCTGAATTAATCTATTAAACTCATTTTCATCTACTGGTTCTTCAAAACCATATTCAACAAGTTCCCATAAATCTTGAGAAGAAAACAAGGCTCTCATGGTTATTTCCCAATAGTCATAGTTTTTCCCATTAAACTGTGGGAGCTAAGTATTAAACATACCCATGATAGTGCTGGTGCTGGCCATTCTTGCACTCTGAACTATGGTTCTAATACAGTCAAGTATTTAAATAACTGGCTTAAGAAATACCTTGGATTTGTCCTGACTGAGTCTTCACTCTGCTGGAGAATCTGTTGCAACAAAATAACTCATTCTTTCAGCTTCTTTGACACCTTCAAAGAGCCTGGACAAGCTCTAATACCACTATTGGGAATTTTCTGGTAAATTCCAAAACAAATAACTTGAACAGAGAATGATGCTCTATTTTTGCGATAGGATTTTTAACACAGGGAAACTTAAAAATACATTGCTGGAGAAGCTCAAAGTTTTTCACACACATAAAACTTTATATTCATTAATAAACTGGTTGTTACAAACTTCATCCTCTTAACAAAGGGATTCACCAATAACTTCAAAAAAAAAATACTCTGTCTCCTTTTAGAAATTTTGCACTACTGTGTGTAAAAATTTATTTTACATTCACTATTGTGTAAAAACAAAATCTTACATTTACTGCAGTAAAGAAAAATTTCTTTTACATGTGCTGATGCCCATTACATTTCGTTTCTTCAACAAAAAAAATTTTCATGCTGCTGCATTACAAAAAAAATCCTGTCTCTACTGGAGAGATCAACACACTACTGTGTGGAAATTACACATATATATTTTTCTCACGTTGCTGTGTGTTCTTTTTCATATTCAAAACTGCACATACAACTTGCTGTGCTATATTTTTTTTTACAATACATAATCGACACTAAAAAAAAACATAACCTAAGGTTTTACTTGTGCTGTAAAACAAAAGATTTACTCCCGTGAAAAATTTCAAAACATTATAATTAAATGCTATTAGCTATGCCCATACTTCCATGACTTAAACAAATAATAAAATTAAAAACATTTACCTATAATCTACGAACAGGAGTAAAAACCATTAATTACTTCATTGCAGTAAATGGCGGTCAAACCCAAAACTTCACGTAATGTCATTCCCTACAGGCCTGAATGTAGCTTTGGATTAATCAGGGGGTGGACAACGTTGAGCGGACCTTTTCTACCAAACTTTATGTCCCAATGAAAAGCTATTTTGCAAAACGTACAGAGAACACACGTCAAAAAATAATTGCATCGGGTGCGTTTGGAGGAAAGCCACTTTTCATGAAAAGTGGTCCGATAAGTTCTGGTGGTTTTGTGCATTAAATGCGCTCAGTTTGAAATTAATATTTCAACATTCCTGGGTTGGCTCAACGAGCCTCCCCGCAAAATGTCTGTAGGAGGGAAAAAGAAAGCGGGGCGTGTTGTCCTCATATCTTCATCTGATGATTTGGTCTCGAGACCAGAAGGCATGGTAATATTCCTTTCTGAAAGCTTTTGCTTATAGTGAAATACTTACACTTTGGAAACCTCTAAGAAAATCTGGTTTCGACAATATATTGCGCCTAGAATATGATCTTCGGCAGCTGCGAGCAGTAGACGACTGTGAGGGATTAAAATGGAGTATCTCTCAAACTGGAGTTCCAATTTCACTGATTTGTATTGCGTTGTCACTTTCGCATTGGGATTATCAACGTAAAGGACAATGATATTGTAAAATCCTGATTGCATTTGCATTAACAAGGTTCAATCCCTCTGGAGCCCAGATTACATAGCGATTTATTATTTTTGGGTGAATATAATTTTGTGCCATTTTAATCTGTTAACTCCATTTGAGCCCGTTCTTGAAAGGAGTTTGAACCTGTGTTGCATCCCAACAATTCTGCTAGTGAGAAATCTTTGGAGAGAGATAGAAGAGTGATATCGGCCCACAGTGCTATACAACATTTGACAGTACCCAGCAATCATTTGTGTTGAGAGGTGGAGTGTGGTGAGTTATTTTGGAATTGTAATTATTATGGTACAGAGTCAATTGCTACGGAATCTGATGCCACTATTATATATTAGTGGGTTTTACTGCAATATACGCTGGGTTTTAGGGTAATATTTGAGATAATTTTTGGGTAAATCTTTTTATTTTGACAAAACAAAAAATTGTCAATTATATTTGTGTCAAATATTTTTTTGTATAACATAAACATTAATGTTTTTGGTGACAATTTCGGTTTTGTCTTTTAAAACACAGTAGTTGTGATTAAAGACAATGTCTTTAATCTTAGCTATTTTCTCTCTAGACAATACAAAAATTATATTTAAAGACAATAAAATATCACTTTTGTTTCTTTAGAGACAATATGAAATAATGGATCAAGAAAAATATCTCACCATTGAAATAAATCAATATAAAAAATATTTAATTAAACATAAACTACAATATCATTGATTAATTCATGTTAGTGAACACAAACTACCAATTGTAGGTGCTCTTCCATTGAGCTAAAACCCTTTAAATAATTATGTGAGGAGTTATGACAAACTTTGAAATTGCATATATAATCATTGATTTTTGAAAAATGGGAAACACATAATAACATAATCTTTGTAAAGTCTATTATCATGCAGCCCCTATTTTTTACTCAATAAAAAAATATCTTTTCTATCCCTTAAATAACTTATGAGATCCACAAACCAACAATGCATAGCTATGTTGAATTTTTTCACATTAACACTTGACTTTCTGAACCACTTTTAGGTTACAAACAATTTTGTGAAAATAAAAGGATTTTTTTTTAATATTAAATTTGTTTTGGAAAATGGTAAGATTTGTTTGGAATTTTTCACCATGTAAGTCACAAGCGACCTAAATAAATGGTCATCTATCTAAATAGACAACTTCATAAGAATTCAATTAGACAACATGAAAACATTATTTACAATTGGATTTACAGTTCTTCCCAAGTAATCATCAAACACCATGGAAAACATCAAAAAAATTCCCTCGTTTTAGGGAAAGAGAGAAACTACCTTCTTTTAGTGAACGATGTATACTATCATTATGAGATGTAACTTTGCAAGGTTGGAATTCTTCTAACAAATGGAGTTTCTTCGAAGTTGGTTGGGAGGAAAGAACCTTGGTTGAAGGGGAAGAATGGGATTTACCAATATTTCCTTTGCTTGGCTTGTTCTTACCCACATTAGTCAATGTCATAATAGTGACAACACTGGTTATTATAAGTGCATTTTTTGTTGCCAAAGAAACAACATGACATACCATTGTTGCCCTACACATATTTTACTTAAGGAGCTAAAAAGCAAAAGCTTTCCTCCCTTCCCTATCAACGAATTATCACATAACACCATGTGGGGGAAGACAAAGGGCAGTAGGAATGCTTGTCAATCCAACTTCAGTCATACTTCATATGAAGTGCTAATAGTCAGTAGTCCCTTAGCTCCAATAGTAGATCAGGATTGAGGAGTGGAGCCAATCATAGATTAAGATGGGAAATCATAGATTAAGATGAGAATATACCCTGCTACATGCATTCTTACCAAAAAAGGGAAGGGAAATAATAATTAGAGAGGCATGGAAACAATTTATGAATCAACTATTGGGGTTCAAGTAGAAACCCTATAGTAAATCCTTTGTTCCTCCTAACACACAGAGGGATTCTTTGTATGCTATTCCATAGAACTTTGAAAAGTTTTTCCTCGGACTTTGTTTGGTAATTTTGTATGCATACAACAATAGCCACTCCCTTGCATTTTTGGTTTTCCAAACCAGAAACCATTTCTTCCTTGGATTCTTCTCCCCATCCCAATGACTTGTTCACATCATTCTTCAATGAATGGTCCAGATCTTCATAGCATTTGGAATGTTATTTATTTGAGTGAGAGAATGATGCAAACGTGTTGACAAATAGAGGAATATAAAAAATAAGGAAACCACACACTAAGAATGTGTGAGTTTCAAGGGCTAAAGTGAAGGAAAGGCTAAACACTTCACACACCCTAATAATGTAACCATCAAATGGAAATTTCAAAATACCATCTAGAGACTAAGAGAGGCTCTTACTAGGCATATTTTTGGTAGAATGATGATGTTCCATGTGACGATGGTCGTTTCTCCCATAAGTTGATTCATTATACTACCTTTCTAAACATAAACCATTTCTTCCTTGGCCTCTTGTCTCCATCGTGGTGACATGATGGCATGATTCTTCAATGAATGATCCATATCCTCATAGCCTTGGTGTGTTCCTATTAACAGTGCTGGATCCACCAACATTCAAGGGATCTCCCCGATACGAGGTCCCACTCAGAGTTCACATTGTTTGGTGTAGTTGTCCCATCCAGTATGATGGGTTGGTTGCCAAATACTTAGAGACTTGCCTTAGTGCGAGCTTTCAGCACAAGAGAGTGTTGCAATGGTACCTTCGAAAAGCAAGGTGAGTGTGCAGTGTGCTTGTGTCTAGTTACTCTTACTGCAAAAGGGAGGAGAAAAGTGAGCCTCTAAGTGACAGGTAATAGTACCACCCAAGAAGAGACACATGCAAACTAGGAAGAACTATCCAACATCCAACATAATAGTCCACAATGGATGCGACAGTCGTTAAAACCAAAGAACGGGGAAAAACCCATCTATCATCCAGTGGAACAGTCCAAAGCGGATGTGACAGTCATTATAGCCAATGAGCAGGAAAGGTCTGTCTAGTATCTTGTGGAGTAGTCCACAAGGATGAGACAATAATGACGAGCATTGCAACACATTCCCTTCAAGATAAGCAATAAAACAGCTGAAATAGTTCAACTATCTTAGTACATGTGAAACAAACATGAAATATAAATTCTTACAGAATAGTCTTGCAAACATCCATAAGTCATGCATGGAAAAGTGTTAGCATGAAAAGGCTTTTATATTAAGAAAATGTTCCAAGTCACATATTCAAGTCATACATCATTAGCGCCAGTAGTGGGTCATTCGAGCCACTACTTGCTCAAAGAACTCACTGAAACTCTCTATTCTTTATAGGAGGAGCCAAGGTGAAAATTACTTTGTTGATACAATGAAGGGGTATATATAACCAAGGCATGATGCTTGACCCTTGTGACTCTTTGAATACCCTCATGACTATTCAACTTGCTTTGACTTTTCAATAGACATGACTCTTCATATTTGTGTGTGTCCATTGGACTTCCATTTTACATTAAATTTTATTAATAATATACATGGCTCATAATAGTGACATGGCCTTGACAACTCATAACACGACTTGTCATGACATTGCTGACATGGACTAGCTTTCTGAGCTAGAAATGTCAAGTCATTGCTACTGATGAGTGATAGATGTGTTCCTCGATGTGCTTTCTTTTCTCCTAATCATAGCTTGATGATGTGGGGTCTCCAATGAAATTCGGTCTTGAGAGGTGGTTGCATGCATGTGTTTCCTTTGCTTGTTCTTAATAAGCTTCTTTATTCATCCAAATGTGAGTGTTTTTCATGTATTTCTCAATTTTCATATAGTAGGGTCCATAGAAAGTATGCAAGATGGGTACTCCTTGGATGAGGAATTTAGTTTTGTATCCAACGAGTACTCCCACTCAAAATTTGAGTAGGAACTTAGGGAGATACATTCAAAATACGAGTTGAAAAAGAAGTTTTTATTATTTTATTATTTTTCTAATATTTTTACTTTCTTACTCCAAAAATGGTGAATCATCCCCCTTGGTTGACATCATCATTTTAAATGTTATTGGTTCTTATAAATTTTATTTTTGTTGTACACTTTTCTTTGGAGGAATCATATTTTTCATGTATTTCTCATATTTTCGTGTAGCAAGATCCATCAAAAATATGTAAGATGAGTACTCCTTAGACGAGGAATCAAAATTTTCATCCAACAAGTGTTTCTGCTCGAAATTTGAGTAAACCCATAGGGAGATAAGTTGAAAATATGAGTTGAAAAAATAGTTTTTTTCTTTTTTCCCTCTAAAATTTGATGATGTAATCTAATCTTATTTTATCATTTTCACTATTATTTTATAATTTCTTAAGAGGCCAAATTTAGACCTCAAAATTCCCCTAATGAAAAGAAAAACTTCATCTACACCTTCACATTTCAATCATGGCATAAATTTGCACCAATTCTTTGTTTGAAGCATACCATCTCTATAACAAGTAGTTTGTTATTATGTTTATTGTGTCACCAAAAATTCCAGTGATCCACAAAAATTCCTTAAAAGAGTCGATGACTTATCAACATAGCTCATAACCAATGCTTCTAAAAATAATTGTTAAGGGAAATAGGTAAATATTCTTGAAGCAAAATGTCCAAGACCATTTGTAATTAGGATCTTCAAAGAAGTAATGTATTTGTGGTTTCATTTGAGATCATAATGAGTACTTACTGATGTGTTAAATAATATTCGTTGAAAGAGGAAGCTCAAGTTCTATACTATATTCTTATGATTCTCCTTGTGCACTAAACTATAAATTCCTAATGATAGTTTCCTCCATATTTATGAAGTGTGCGCATTTTTTCAGAGAATAGCATTGCATTCAAGACATTTTTACATGGACGTAGTCATTTTCATTTGTACTTGTTCTATATTTTTTTTGCTAAGAGAGGGGCTAGTTAACTATAGTGTAGTGTGAGGGAGATCTAGTGTGTAATGAGAAAAGGTGAAAGAAATAACAAAGAGTGGAGCTTTACTAAATATGCACCAAAAGAAGTCAAATACTTTAATATCCAGTCACAGTGTTATTGATCACGATCTTTAGATAGTTTACTTGCTTTAGATAAAACTTCTTAATATCACTCATATATTTGCTCCCTATAGTAGGAAAATAGTATAGTTGACCTTAGATTGGGCCAATATTTGCAACAATAGTGTTATACTATTTAGCAACGAGATACAAATTAGGTCTTGATCCTCTCTCAATGTTTTGGTCATGATGCGACAGGGAATGTAGTTTAGGATGATTTAGTTTTTCAGGGTGATAGTGTAATAGATCTAAAGGCCTTTCAAACCAACCATACAATTCCATGTTGATATGATAATTTCTAAGCTAGTTGGATATGTGCCACCTATAAGTCACAAGCGAACCTGAATAAATTAATACCCATCTAAATAGTAAACTTCAAAAACATTCAATTAGACAACATGAAAACATAATTTCTAATTGGATCTATAGTTCATCGCAAGTAATCAAAAAAGACCATGGGGAACATCACAAGATTCTCCCTTTTCAAGGAAAGAGATAAACTGCATTCTTTTAGTGAATCATCTATACTATCATTATGAGATGTAACTTTACCAAGTTGGCATTCTTCCAATGAATGAAGGTTTTTCCTAGTTAGTTGGGAGGAAAGAGACTTGGTTGAAGGGGAAGACTGGGATTTATGAATATTTCCTTTGCTTAGCATCTTCTTAACCACATTATTCAATATCATAACAATGACAAAACTAGTTATTATAATTGTACGTTTTTGTTGCCAAAGAAACAACATGACATATTGGATTTTGGAAGCTGTGTATGTTATGCCATAGACATCTTAAAGGTTTTCTCTTAGACTTTGTTTGGTCATTTTGTATGCATACACTAGGAGTGACTCCCTTGCATGTTTGGTTTTCCTTTTTGTTTAGAGATTTTGTATGGGCTATGGTTCTATGTTTATCTGTGGATTTGGAAATCCTTTGGAGGTTATCTGAGATTATTCATATGCAAAAGGATATTAGGTTGAATTTCCTACATATTTATAAAACACTTATAGAGTATTGACATTTTAGTTTTGTGCAAGTTTTCTTGCCAATTGTTAAAATGTGATGATACCATTTTTTCCTATATTTGAACATCGAGATAGTGAGGACCCATGTACTCTTGTGATCTATTTTTTTGTTATAAACAAGTTTGTGGAAACACATAGATTTTGATTTTTATGTTAACTTTTCTTTGGAAAACTATATGATTTGTTTGAAATTCCAAAATAGAATGAATAAAGATAATAACAATCTTGAATTCCATGGAAATAAGTCAAAAATAAATATACCTTTTACAAAAATACACAAGTTAATGTGTTGGGTAGAATGCAAAACAATGATATGCAAAATAAATAAATAATTTCATTATTGATACAAGATACTTATTGAAGTAAGTGTGCATAGTGAGTGTGTACTTCTACATAAAATAAAAAACCACTTTATAAAGAACAATAATTTTTTCCATTACTTGAATGGGAATTTAACCCATCTCTATTGTTAGATATAAAAAAGACATCCTAGTCATCACCATTGTGAAATGATAGCCACCCCACTCTTAATGGCTAATCAGTACTTGAAAAATAAATAATATAAATGTAATGGTGATTCCAGACTTCTGTTTGGAGTGGATCTCTATCACATATGCCCAAAAAAATGTTTAGAAGTGTTAAATTGTGTGGGTCGGAAATAATTTGTTCTTTCAGCCCATGAATCAATAAATTTGGGATGCCTTAACATGTATTATAAAACACAATGATTGAACTCCACAAATAAGTAGTGCACTGCACTGTTGAATCAATTGGTACAAGTTGTAAGAGAATGAAACATGCAAATGAACTAGCTGATTATTGCTAAGGAAGCAATAATATTTATTTATGTGCTCTAAGTAATAGACACAACATCAAAGTGTAAATAGGAAGATATGGCTATTTTGTGGGACTTAGGATGTTATACATTAAATAATGGAAGGATTTAACTAAAAATTCACTTGATAGGAACATTCTTTAGCATGACGATGAATATAACTCGCTAGTAAAACTCATTGTTCATACATCATCAATAACATTAAATAACTTTGTTGACTCTGTTGCCTCAACCTTATGAAAATTGCGACCCCATACATGACACAATTAGGAAGGAGGTGTAAATTTTATTTGGATTCTTAGAAGCCTTTGTAATGGCTTGGCTATGGAGAGAGAAGCCAATGAATATGGCTTATAAGAGAGAAGATGAGTGGGAAGAGGTGTGTCTTTAAGAGATGTTGAAAATTGGCAGCCTAGGGATGAATTTATAAACATAGAAATTCTCGAGATAATAAATCACCTTGAATCAATTGGTAATCAAGTATTGTTGATGAAAAATCATTTCTTATCATTAATAAATATTAATAGTTAAATATCGACTTAATATTTTATCATCAATATTATTATTATCAAATTTATGATATTATTATTATTATTATTATTAAAAGGAATTTCAAGACACTCATTCATGACTCTCAATAATGTTCTCTTACACTCTCATTATTGGCATGAAATATTCCTCTTACACTCACATTAATCCTGTCACACTCTCTTACACTCATTAAAACACATCGTAAAATATTCTTTTACACTCTCTAACACTTAATAAAATCATATCATAAATTATAATTATTATACACTCTTTAATGCATATGTTACACTCTCTCTTAAAAACATAATTTACAAATGCATGCATACCTCCTTAATGGCATGAGTTAAATTTCCTAAATGGGCATGAAATGAGTTACTCATCCTTTATGGCATGCATTTGTTGCTCCTCATATATATATAATAAATATATATATATATAATATATATATAATATAATATATATATATATATATATAATATATATAATTATATATATATAATATATATATATATATATATATATATATATATATCTGCATATGCCTCATTCTTTCTCCCCTCACTATTTGTGCATTGTGAAAGAAGAATTCAAACTTGAGAGAGACTTGGAGAGTAAGAGAAGAAATTGGTGAGCCAAGGTTGATTCAATGCTTCAGTGTTCCAATGTTGATTCAGCTGAAGGGAAGGTTAATTCAATGTGTGCATATATCGCAGCTACTAGCGATATTCATACCACAACTTGTTCCGATTTGGGTGAACTTATGATCGAGATTTAAACAGGAACATGACAAATTACAGATATAATTATAAATACAAAGAGGTAGTAGAAATAACTCTTCATTTCATTAATATAAAATACTGAAATATGCTTATAAACATAATGAAAATAAGACTAGCTTGGGTGATGGTAGCTTCTCTCTGAGAGGAGATGTGGTGGCTACATGCCTCTCAACTATGTTACAATAAGGCTCAAAGGCCTATTTATTATTGAGAAACAATGAGAAACCCTAAACATCCAAAAACCTAACCCTAGGAGAGGAAGTGCCAAACTATGGGCTCCGTTTGGGAAAATTGGTACATCAACTTCCTCGGTTGTAACTTTGGTATACGATCTTTGTTTGATGCGCACAATACCTCATTAGAAAGATATATCCGAGGACTACAAATTTTGAATGACCAACATCAGTTCAGGACCCATGTTGGTCTGAGTTTTCCATAAAAATGTTGTTTAGGGCTTCAAAACGGCTTCGGAAGTTCATGACTCAAAGAACTGCCAAAATTAGTAAATGTGCTACAAATAAGGAAAATGAAAAATTGAAAGAAACAATGGTGGGGGTCTAAGTGGAATAGGCAGGTGTCCACCAATATCCACTTGGATCATTCCTCCCCCCTTAGGAAGCAATGATCCCCATTGCATTGAGTTCCTCCATGAGATGAGGAAACTTCTACTGAACTTGGTCCTTGGTGAGCCACTTGCCCTGGTGAACGAGTTGGCCTGCTTTGACAACTCGATATAGTTGGATCCTTTTTTATCAGATTTTCTTGATCTGCATGTCCATGATTCGATAAGCTATGGATTTTTCCATGCAACCTGGATTTAACTTTGTAGGTGTAAGTTGTGTTGCAATGTATGATGTGTCTAGTAATGGTGGGAAGTATGGTCAAAAGTGGTCCACATTGAACACTCAATGTAGACCAAGGAAGGGGGAAATGTTGAGCTCAAATGCATTGTATCCCACATCCTTGGTAATGGTGTAAGGACCTAATCGGAGTTGTTTGAGTTTCCGAGAGGCTCCAATAAGGCGTTCCTTCTACAAATGCAACTAGACATTGTTTCCCACCTAAAACTTGTGTGGCACTCTATGTTGATCATGTTGCTGTTTGTACTTGGAATTGGATTTATCCAGACTGTCATGGACCTATTGGTGAATATGTTGGATGTGCTTAATGAACTTGTTTGCTTTATCAGCTTCGAACTAGACATGAGCTGAATCTACTTGAGTAGCTACAAATAGTATGGCCACATCAATGGGACATAGTGGTTGGAATCCCAAGCCCACCTGAAAAGGGATGTGGCCAATCAAGCTGTGGAGAGCCCCGTTATAGATGCGCTGAAAATAGGGGAGGCTCTCATCTAATGTGTGTGGATGCTTTGGGTTGTACATGTGAAAAATGTGTATGATCGTCCTGTTAATGACCTCTACCTGGCCATCAATTTGGGGATGGAAAGTTGTGGAGTTAGTGAGCATGGTGTCCAACATTGACAAGAGACTGGACCAAAATGTATTGAGAATGTGACCTTGCTGCAACAGCTCCTGAATCTGTCTCTTGATTTTCGTCATTCTCTAGAACGAAGCACCAATAGATTGGTCCATTAGGTAACGACACACCTCGGGTTACATCGATGGAGTGCTTGACCTGATGGTGCAGAGGCACTCCTGTAGGGGAGGTGAAGATTTCCTTGTACTCCTCCACGACATTGTTCATCTATTGTTGTTGTTCGGAGTGGCCCTACCTAGAGGTCATAGCCACTGTCTTCTTCTTTCCCTGAGGGCGTATCATAAAAAAACAAATTTCTCTTTATTGGAAATGAGCTTACTACATTTTTTTGCAGTAACCGAAGAGATGGCAGTAGGTGTTGCGACCTCTAGTATCCTATACAACTTATTTCCCAAAGTAACAATAACAGTGCGAGGCCTTGACCCATACACAACATGTTGCTTCCACAAGTATGGTTGGCCTAATAATACGTCAAAAACATCATGGGGAGCAACATCACATAATACCTCACCGGTGAAGGGCTTGATGTTGTATGGAAGGCAGCACTGTTGGCTCACACGAAGATCCTATCCTTGGTGAAGTCACCTGATGATGTATGGTTATGGCTGTTTTATGTTCGATAAGCCTAACTGCTTCACAACCTCTACCAAAATGAGGTTCTTTCAGCTCTTTCTGTCAACAATGAACTATAGTGGGCAACCCTTTACTGACATGTAGGAGTGGCATAGGTGCTCCTTCTCATCTGCATCTTCTGGTTCCTCCTTCTGGATCTTCGTGGTGGCAACAGTGGTGTTGGGCTCCAGATCGATAATCTGCTTCCCTTTGTCTTTCCCCTTGTTGGGTTCTAACTTAGAGTTAGAAAATGCATCCAATTGCAAAGTCTTCAGCTTGACCACCAGTGAATGCTTGGCCTGAAACTCACTTGTGTTGTGAGCGGAGCTCTTTTGGAACTCACATCACTTTCTCGTGTCCTTATTTAGCTTCGTGGTTTTGTTCTTTTCTTGTGGCTTTGGCGGGTTGTCCTGGGCCACCTCGCCTTGGTTTTGTCCTTTCTTTTGCAGTTTGGGGGCAGCTTTCCCTTGCTTTGGATTTGCAGATCTAAAGTATTGCTTCTTCTATTTAAACGTATGCTCGACCTTGATATCGTATCGATATGTCGTGTCAAGTGAGGATATCTCTGGGAACTCCATCTCATCCTGGATGTACCTATGTAGGCATTCACAATACTTGAGTACCAAATGTTTCTCAGAATCCTTAATACCCAACTTCATGCAAAGGGTGTGAAAAACATTGGTAAGCTTTGGCACATCTTGCTCCCTTACCTACCGCAACGTTGTCCACTTTATGTATTTATCCTCATAGCTCCAGTCAGGGTGGCATTGCTTCTTGATGACATCCCGTAATGAATTCCAGGTGGTTGCATTGAAAACAGTGGGGTCGTACGTTCATCATTCTGCTCACAGTAGGTTTCTCACTAGTGCTTGCGTGGGGGCTGACTTTGAGTAGAGCGAAAGTAATATTTTCTCTGTTGGAAAAATCATGAATAGAAAAATATCCTTCTAACAAATCTAACCATTTATCTACAACATCTGCATATATTTGGCCCTCAAATTTGGGAATGTTAAAGTTTACATGTACCTTAAAAGGAGTGGAGCCTCTAGAGTGATTGTTGGATGTGGATGCGCCATCAGTGGGAAACCGTTGAATGATCTGGGCAAAGTTATCCATCATCGCATTCCTTTGTTTCTCGATGGCTTCCGTGAGCAATATTTTGATAGGATCTCTTGCACCCTAGTCTTTCTTTTCTTCCCCCATGGGCAGTCGTCATGGTTTGCGAGGATGATCTTGCAAAGGTTCAACCAGATCGAGCCCTAACTCCTTATATCTAGACCTTGTTGGGGACATGTAAAGAAAAACATATAAAGTGTAGACCGCTATGATACCGCTGATCCGAATTTAAACAAGAATGCAACAAATTACATATATAACCATAAATATGGAGATGTAGTAGAAATAACTCTTCATTTCATTAATAGGAAATACTGAAATATGCTTACAAACAAAATGGAAATAAGACTAGCTTGGATGATGGTAGGTTATCTTTGAGAAGAGATGTGGTGGCTACATGTCTCTCAACTATGTTACAATGAGGCTCAAAGGCCTTTTTATTATTGAGAAAAAATGTAAAGCTATAGGTTTTAACCCCGTACAAAAATTATATGCATACGAATTCTAAGAAAAAAAATAAACAATGCGAGAGCATAACGCATAAAACACATATTCATAGAGATTTTCCCCTGCCAAAACTGAGACTACCAGATTGATTTTTCATTATGTTCCTTTCAATGTTACAATACATATATATACATGTCAAAGCATCCAATACTAATGACTGAAAACCATCACACCCAAAACCATGTGTGAAAACCATGCACAAGACCATAGGTAAGTTCACCCAACCTAATATAGGGTCCAGAAAAAAATTCCTTGGGGCACTGCCCTGGACCCCATAGAGGGGCGCTACCCATGCCCCCCAAACCCCCTATGACCCCCCCACTACGCAATTTGCGCAATGAAAGGGGGGCTCTTCCCCACCTCTAACCTCTTGGTTAACTAGGGTGGCTAGTGGTGGAAAGAATATAACACAACCCAACATCTCCCACTTGTTGCCATATTTCCTGGGGGGCCACAAGAGAGCTTAGTCATTTATTCAGCCCTGCAATGCCCATTATTTCTCTACACCAAGAGAACTTCTCAGAGCTCACATATTTTTTCAATGCATCTGTAGTATTCTTCAAAGTGTCCACCTTTACCAGCAACACCTTTTTGTCTTCTATCATATCCCTCACAAAGTGATATTGAACATCAATGTGCTTTGTCTTTGAATAGTAAGCAGGGTTCTCTACCAAGAAAACAAAACTTTGGCTATCATACTCTATCCTTATAGCTCCCTGTACTAACCCCATACTTGAACACAACCTCTGCAACCAAACTACTTTCTTGCTTGCATGCGTGGCTGCCATGTATTCTGCCTCTGTAGTTGACAGTGCCACTATAGATTATTTCTTACTCATCCAACTGACTACACCTCCAAATAGGTTAAACACATACCCACTTGTATATCTTCTTTGATCCAAATCTCTAGTCCAATCTACATCAACAAAGCCATGAATATCCAAAACTCTGTCCAATCATGGTCTTCGTTGATAGCACAAACCATAATCACTAGTGCCATGCAAATACCTGAAAACCCGCTTCACTATTGTGTAATGTTCTTTCCCTGGTTTTGACATAAACCTACTCAATACTCCCACTGCATGTGCAATGTCTGTTCTAGTACAGACCATCGCATACATTAGACTATCGACTGCACTTGCGTGTGGAACACAAGACATGTCCTCTTCCTCTTCTTGTGTGTTGGGACACTGCTCAGCAGATTACTTTACACCTACAAGAATAGCAACCTTCATCGGTTTACTATCCTGCATATTAAACCTCTGCAATATTGTCTCTACATACTTCCTCTTGTTTAACTAGACATTCCTCTTTGCCCGATCTATTTTAATTTCATGCCAAATGTAGAGTTTGCAGCACCAAGATATTTCAAGTCGAATTTGGAGGACAATTGGGTCTTCAAATCCTAGATAATTTCTTTGTCATTTCTAACTAGCAACATGTCATCTAAACAAAAGACCAGATAAAGAACACGGTCACCAATTAATTTAAAATACATACAGTTATCTACTTTTCTTCTAGTGAAGCCAAGTCCCCGTATAAATGTATCAAATTTCTGATACCATATCCTTGGCGACTATTTTAACCCATACAAAGACTTCTTTAACTTTCATATTAGTTATTTCTTACCCTTCACCCCAAAGTCTTCAGGTTGCTTCATGTAGATCTTCTCTTCCAAATCTTCGTGGAGAAATCTTGTCTTCACATCCATCTGTTCTACCTGAAAATCAAAAGTAGCAGCAACAGATAAAAGTAATCTAATAGAAGCTACCTTGGCAACAGGAGAAAAAATATCACCAAAATCAATTCTTGGCACTTGGGAAAAGCCTTTTTCTACCAACCGAGATTTGTATTTCTCCACCATTCCTTTTGGATTTGTCTTCTTCTTGAACACCCATTTGCTACCAATGGGTTTCCTTCTAACCGGAAACTCCACCAGATCCCAAGCCTCATTTTTGTACAAAGATGTCATTTCATCAACCATGGCCTATTTCTAGAGTTTTTCATCCTTTGAATCTATTGCTTCCTTCTCAGTTTTGGGATCATCATCAATAATAGATAATAAAAAAATTGAACGGAAAGTAGATGGACTATACCTTTCTGGCTGCCTTCTTTCTAAAACTGATCTTCTCACAACGAGAGTTTGTGGCTCTTCATCTTTTGATTCCTCTTTTGATGTAGAGTCTGATTCTTCCTCCTTTAGCTAAAAATCTTTCTTCTCAATTTCCTTTGATGGTAGTTCATGTTTATAACATTTTTCACCTCTCTCAACACCACATGTCAGCTATACACAACCTTCCTTGTTACTGGGTTCCAAATCTTATAACCCTTTAAACCATCCTTATACCCAATAAAGATGCACTTTTCAAATTTACTATCCAACTTTGTTCTTTTCTCCTTTGGAACATGTACATATGCATCACATCCAAATACCCTCAGATGTGAAAGAGAGGGTTTCTTACGAGTCCATACCTCTTGTGGAGTCTTATCCTCCAACACTGATGAAGGTAATCTATTGACCAGGTAACATGCTATCTCCATTGACTCAGCCAAGAATTCTTGTCCTCAAATTCATTGCTGCAAAACTCTCCACCATTATTTGTCCTGAGCACCTTTATATTCTTCTCTATCTTGTTTTCCACCAGAGCCTTAAATTCTTTAAACCTGTCAAATACTTCAGATTCCTTCTTGAGGAAATATATCCATGTATTCCTTAAGAAGTCATCTATAAATGATACATAGTACACATACTTACCCAGTGATGGAACCTTCAAAGGTCCAAACACATCATTGTGCATAAGCTCTAATATCTGTTTCGCCCTCTTACCACCAGAGGGAAAACTGACCTGATTCTGCTTCCCATATACACAATTTCCATAGAAATCAAAATCCAGAGAGCTATTAGTCATACCTTGTAGCATACCTTTACCATGAAATATTCGATGGCCCTTCTCCCAAATATGTCCAAGCCTTTGATGCCACAACATGTTCTTTTCTCTAGAGACCACTAGATTTTTTGTTCCACTTTCAAGAACCACAGAACTATTGCACCCAATAATAACAGTGCTACCTTGCAGATTGTACATAGTTCCAATCTGAACTCCCCACATCAATACCAATTCTCCCCAAACCATCTTGCAGGTATCTTTTTCAAACACTATTTTTACACCTGCATCAGCGAGCTTGCTCATAGAAATCAGATTTCTAGCCAATGTAGGAATATGCAGAACACTCGGAAATGTTCTAACCCTTCCACCTTGCAACTTCAACTTTACTTTTCTGTGACTAACTATTCTAGCCTTCTTATCATCCCCTAATAAGACATCACAACCATTATATTTCTCATACTCGTAAAACCTCTCTCTATGGGGAGTGAAGTGAAAGGATGCACCTGAGTCAATCAACCATGCCTCATGATCTACAGGTGTACTTGAAGAAGCCAAGTATACATCCTCATCTTCATCTGAGGTGGTTTTCACCTCTATAGAAGGAGAATCATCAAATCCCTTTCATTTGTCGGGAGATTTAGATTTACAGTCCCTTTTATAGTGCCCTTCCTTTCCACATTTCCAGCACACCTTTATAGGTTTTCTTAGAGATTTAGATGTCCCTCTAGATTTAGATCTCCCACTCGATGACTTATTTTTATTTCTGTTCTGGGACCGTCCTTGTACAGACAAGGCATCACCATTCTGGCTCTCCATATTTTTTTGTCTCATGTCCTCCGTTAGAAAGGATGAGACTATTTCATCAAAGTGCAAGGAAGTTTCACTGCTACCTATTGCAATAACCAAACTATCCCATGAATCTAGTAGAGAACACAAAAAACTGATTCACTTATCTTCATCTGAAATTTTAATATCAACAGATAATAACTAACTTACCACAGTATTAAATGTGTTCAGATGCTCTGTCACTGAGTCTCCATCTTTCATCCTTAGGTTATACAACCTTTTCTGTAGGAACAATTTATTCACCAAAGACTTAGATTGGTACAAAGTCCCTAACTTGACCCACAAATCCTTAGTTGTAGATTCCCCTGATACATTCAACAATATTGAACCTGAGACACACAATCGTATTGTGCTCTTTACCTTCTGATCCAAATTATTTCGTTCTTCATTAGGCACTCTCGTTGTTTTAGTACACGGATCTACTGCAATCCAATTATCCTTATCTACCAACAAATCCTCCGTCTTGACTTTCCATAACTCAAAACTCTGACCATTAAATTTCTCGATCTCTATCTTTCCACTGCTTGTTGTCTTATTTCACCACCAC